>VWZV01015933.1:282-57216 GCA_013397155.1 Irena cyanogastra | reverse complement strand
GTGTACTGGGCAGGCACACTGGGTGTACTGGGCAGGCACACTGGGGAGTGAGCAGGGTTAGTGAAACTCCTGGTGAAGGAGGAGGAGAGCTTTGCACAGAGGGAGAAGAGCCCAGGCACACAGGTCGTGGAGCAGGGACACAGCATTCCCACCGCAGAGGTGCCTGGCTGCTGAATGGAAAGGTCACCCAGGGAGGGATTGTCTTGAGGCAGTTTCACAAACCTCTCCTTCCTAAGGAGCCTCTTCCTCTTGAAGTGTGGCTTCAGCCCCCCCAGAGCCCTCAGAAATCTCGTGTCAGCACAGCCTTTCACCCTTTTTTGGATTAGCTCAGCTAAAAGCTGTGGGTGCCCATGGGACAGTGCACAGGAGAGTTTTCCAGGGCATACCTGGTAGGTGACCAGCCCTGAGGCAGTCAGATGTTTCCATGATACTCTGTCTTGAATTAAATATTCTATGCCAGGTCACGTTAATTAACATTCCATCTGTCATAACACAGCAGGGTAGTGAGCTGAGGTGGGGGGAGGATAAACACTTTCCTATTCACTACCTGCTGTTAATTAGAAGATAAATTAAATAATAAAATTTTTTTAAAGACTGCACTCTTTTTAAGGGTTGGTGAATCAATGCTTTGTGATAACTTAGCTGCTTCGGGTGAATCTAAGGTCTCAACTATAGCCAAGATTATTCCAGAACTTCAGTGAATGAGCTTAGTGCATATTCTCATCTTAATTACAGCCTGACAGTAGCCATGCTACATGCAGCTCAGGACAAATGCACATTCAGGAGGCTCAGGGTTGGAGGTTTTTTCAGTCATCATCTCAGATGTCTCCCTTTGAAATCTCACTTGCCCTATTTCCTCTCAGAGAGAAGTTTTGCTGGGAAGTTTGATAAAACTCCTTTGGTGTTTTTAGAGTTGTAGCACTTTGAAATGTATCTGAACTTTCCTTTAGAGAACTTTTCCTTTTTTTTTCCCTTTTTCTCTCTCAACTCAAACACACTCCACAATTGCTTGGCCTTGTTGTGTACCTGTTTGAGGTAGGTTAACTAGCATAATAAAAATATTGATGAGTTAGCATCTTGTCCTATTTCTCTTTAATGCAGCAAAATCCCATTTTCTCTTCTCACATCACGTGTGCAGGAGCCACCACAAAGTTTGTTATTTTATCTCACTATATGAATAAGCATTTGCACACGCCATGGCAAGGAGCAATATAGCACAGGAGAGCTCTGGTAGTGGAGGTGGCTGTGCTCCAGGTGTCTGCCACCACAGCCGTGCCAGTCGTGAGTGTCACTGTGACCTGCCTCCTGCAGCACACTCACGTCAGGCTAGCCAGGCACAGTCAGCCTGGGGGCTGCTGGAGCTGCTTGCTGCTCTCTTTGGCAGGGCTGTTTCTGTAGTTTTATCCAGCTAGCTTTGCTGCTGGGTCTGTGCTCCACGTAGAAGCCTCTGCCAGCACAGAAGAGTGGTATTCCCCCACCTACAAAACACCCCATGCAGACACCGTGTGGCTTAGCTCTGAGAGGACAGCTCTGACACAGAGCTTGGGCCCTGATAGTCTTTGTTGCTGAGATAATGGGATTTCCAAGATATGGGGCTTGGGGGGAGAGTTTGCTTCTCTTTTGAATATAATGGCTGGAGCTGGGTTTAGTATTGTTTCCAGTGAAACACACTTTAAAGCAGAACTTTGTTTTTATCTTGACGGGTTTGTTTGTTTGCAAATACGGAGCCTCTATCATCAGGCCAGGTCTTCTGCAAATAAGTGTCTTAGTGTGGTTAAAAAAGGCCATATGTACACAAAAGTTCCCATCTGGTTTGTAAACCACAGCCCAGGGATCAGAGGGGGACTTCCCCTGCACTTTTGTCAGAGCTCCAAGATGCTTTCCTCTGGACTGGGCCGTAGCTCTGAACTGTAGCCCTCTTTGTGTGTTTCAATAGAAATGAGCCAGAGATCACATCTCAGTCAACAGACGTAAGGAGCTCTAGAAAGTAAATCAGCATGAGCCAATTGCTTCTGCTGCATAGAGAGCACTGGAGTGGCCAACGTCGCTGCTACGTACACAAATTAAATGTCATGGGCATGAAAGGACATTCAACCACAGGCAGGAAAAATAAAAGTTCAAAAGGAAATCCATGAGGCAGGCAGACCAAGGCCCCCAGGAGTGGATGGCCAGGGATGGACAGGAGGTGAAGAGCAGGGATGGATCTGTGGGAAGTCCGAGAGCACTGGGCTTAGGCCCTTTCATTGCAATTGTAATTTGCTTGTGTGACAGAAGCCCTGGAGAAGAAGAGAAGTGACAAGACAAATGGCTACATTCATTTTCATGGGTTTGGGTGCTGAGGGATGGAGTCCAAATCGGCAGTGCAGTTGCTGTCAAGTAGTATTTCAGTGGGCAGGAGTGCCAGGAGGAATTTTTACTCCTTACCAACTCCAGCGTGAGGTGGACTCACCAGAAAATACTTACCCGGGTGTGACTAAAATCAGAAGTGGACAAACAGGGTCTTCCTTTAGCTGTTCTGCCTCAGGTACCACCCTTTGGACACAAAGAACACCACTGGAAGCTGAAGTCACAAAAAGTGTTTTCACCCCTGCCTGCCACTGCAGACAGCACTGGCAGAAGGAATAGCAGGGCCTCCAATAAGACGTAGTGTTAAAATGTTAATTTTTGCGTTACAATGTTACAAAGTGTTACAATCATGTTAACATTTGACCACAAGGATTGACAGGAGCCTCCCTGTGTTCCCCTCCTGCCTTTTCTTCCTGGTTCTTCAGTTTCAGCTCTATCTCCGTGGTGCTGCTCCAGCCCTTTCTGATTTTATTTTATCCCCTTTGCACAAAGACTTTTTCTTTTAGGACGTGTCCCTGTTCCCCGAACTATTTTTACCAGTTCCACCTCGGTCTCTTTCCCCTCTGACTCACTGCTGGGAATCCTCTCCTGGATCATTCCTCCTTTTCTCACCCCCACAGCGTCACTCCTCCTCTGCTAGAGGGCAGGGCAGGAATCGCTTCTCGATTCCTAGCTACAGAAAAAAGTGGTATCTTGGAAATCCAGTGCCCGAGGGCAGACTGGTGACTGCTCCTTCCAAAAGCGGAGCAAACAGGCTACTGTGGCTCTTGCAGGGTTTAGCCAAGGTGCCCATCACTCCTGAGGTTTGTACATTGAAAGGGGAGGGGTCCTTACTGTTCTTGTTTGGTCCTTACTGTTCCCCCTGCATTGTCCTCTGGATGTTCAACATCTGCCAAAAAGGACCGGGCACTGGGTGGGAGCTGGGGTGCTTTTGACCCCTTTCTGACCCCCTGGTCAGAGACCAGCCACCAGCTCCCCCCTGGACAGGGCCACCTTCAAAGGCAAAACTCTGTTTCTTGCTGCTGCCTCCCAACACTGCTCCTGCAGAAAGTTGTCCTCCTTGTCCTGTTAATAAATTTTTAAAAGCAATAAATCTTCACTTCTTTTAATAATTCATTTTCGTCTGACCGGGTTCCAGGTGGGTGTTTAGGCTCCCAGTTTCTCCTGGGACTCTGTGGATGGCAAGGAGCCGTAGAGCCCACAGTTTGGAAACGCGGGCACTGCAGCCCTGCCCGGAGCCTCCCGGGCTGCCTGGGGCTGCTCCTTCGGCTGCGCCGCCGGGGCTGCCCTCGGCAGAGGCGTGCAGGGAAGCTGTGTCTTTAAGAGCCGCATCCCCTCCCGATGCCATGCCTTTGGGGCTGTGCTCTCCCTCCCCCAGACCTCAGTTCTGCTCTCCGCGGGATGTCGGCTGTCCTCCTTGTCTCCTCCCTTCGCTGGGATGGCTTCCTCTGCTCTTGCTGTGATAAGAGTTTGTTTTCTTCTCCAACATACCCTGGGCTAATACCACTCTCTGCATTTTTCTGCTTTGATACCTGCATTTATGTTCTGATTTCTTTCTCTCTCCTGGGGCCGTGCTGCTTTTCTTTTCTCACCCAAAGCAGCTCTGCAGTAAAGACAGGTATAACTAATAGCACCGGGCTTCATCAATGAAGCAGAGTTCAATTTACCCTTTGCAGAGATTGTACAGGCAAGAAACATCAGGCTAAGATTTATGTGGAACTGTTTGTCTAAATGGGCTTCCTACTTCCTTATTTCCATGGAGCGAGGAAGCCGCCAGCATCTGCTCCGTGCCTGATACCGCTTCCGATTCCCCAGCAGAAACTTCTCCCAGGAGACAAGGAGCAAGTACTTTCCCAAGCTGGTGGGGTTTTGGAGCAGGGGCTCTGTTTCCAGCAGGGAGATGGAAGGTGCAGGCCGGGTGTGCTCTGCCTCTCCTGGCTGCACGCAGCCTGCAGGAGCCCTGAAAATCCTTGGCTTCAGGCAGCTCCAGCTCCACTTGCTCTCCAAAGGGAAGGGGAGACTCCCAGCTCAAAGTCAGTCTTCTCAGAGGGCATGAGGGCAGAGAGCTCTTGTTTTGCTCAGGCATCATGCATTTCCCATCCTCTCCAGAGAGAAATCCCTCTGTTGCTTCCACTGTTGCTGTTGCGCAGGGCTGATGTGAGAGGTGATGCTTCTCTTGCCCAAACTGTGGCAGTCTTGTCTCCTGAGGGACAAAGAGAAGCTGCTGGAGAACAAGCAGCGTGCCTAGAGCAAGCTCTCTGCTGCTGGGCACTCCAGGGTGCTGAAGGAAGACTCCAATGAGCCTCAGACCCACACAGATTCTTTTACACTCAGGCCTCAACTACAGAGAAATCCAGTTTTCTGCCTGAAAATTATGTGGTTTATGGCTTTAGGAATGTGTTCTAAAGCTCTTATGTGTCACATGTGGCCCCCTGCATGGCTGTGCAAGCATCCCAGCATTTTGCTGCGCAGATACTCCTGCCTTCAGATGGAAGGATATATTGAAACTAATGAAAAATAGTCTGATTTTACACTAGACCTGCAACAGTATCATTTGAGGGGAATGTGTTAACTTTTGTTTTATTTAGCTTTGCCAACTTTCAAGTCAGCTCTCAGGCAACCCAGAAGGTTTTAGAAAATGTTTAATCTAACTCAGACAATTTCCTGAACTCCCTAACTGGACCACCCCATTTTCTGAAACACTGCCAAAAGGCCTCAGTTACTCACAGGCTCCAGCGTGCTGCTCTTTCACAACTCCTTGCTGTCCTCTCACCCCACTCTCGAGCTGAGCCGTTGTGTGTGCCTTAATATAGCCCAGAAAGAGGAACCTCCCAGACCTCGCTGTCAGAGCTGGTGGAGCAAACACTGCCAGCAGGGCTGGGGTGGCTGAAAGCCCTGCCTCAGTCTCTTCCAGGCTGTGCCTGGTGTGAGCATGGGCACCCAGCCTGCTTGCCTTAACCTGCTGCTCCAAGCGTGCCCTGCCCACCCTCCCAGCCCCCCTGCCTGTGGCATGAGCCCCTGTCCCTGGAGGGCCAAGGGACACTCCCTGTTGGTCCGACAGGACAGTGGTGCAGCCTTTCTTCACCCTGGCTCACACGCTGGCTCTGCTGTCCTGATGCAAAAGCAGCAGGGGCGGTTCCTCACGGTCTCAGGGCAGAGGAGGTGGTGGGCATCACCCCTGCTCCCACCTCCCTCACCACGGCACGCTGAGCCTGTGCAGCTGTAGTCACAGGGGCACACACAGCACACAAGGGTGCCAGAGCCCTCAAAGATCCAGCCTTCAGACCTCAAGAATTATCTATTTTTCCAGGAGAGCCGGAGTGTAGCACGGTTTTAACAAAGCTGCAGCGAACTGGGGTTTAGTCACTCCCTCACCGAGAGATGCTTGCTGTTTGGGGACTTATCATCATGTGATTGAAGTGTCCTCCTCAAACTTATTTCCTGCTCTTCTGCTGTGCTTCCCTCTTGTCCACCCACACTGCTGGCTCCAAATAAGGGCAGTGAGCTCCCTAGAGCTCTCCACCACCTCCTCATCACCCTGCTTCCTTCCTCCCCTGCCTACTTGCCCTGTCCCCTCTTGGTCACAGAGGAAGTGGGATGACTAGAAAAACTGGCCCAACTTTTCCAGGGGTTTCTGAAGGAATTTGTTCTCTCAACCTGGACCTGGACCTGGGCCTGAACCTGAACATAGACCTGGACCTGCCTGACTCATCTTTAGGATTTTTTACTGCAAAAGGTGTTAGGCACCCACAAATCCAAATGAAATAAAAACCTGGGGGAAGGGAGAGGATAGAGACAGCAGTTAGAAAATAGATGAATGCAGCTTCTAGAGTCTGTAGCTTCTTGCTGGCTAAAACTGTCACAGACCTCACCAGGAGCCATCCAAAGTGCTGGCGTCAGAGCTTACCTTGCAGCACAGTCCTGCCATGGGATGATCAATCCCAGCAAGAGCAGGAAGCTGGTGGTGTTCCCAGCTCCCCAGGCAGGGCTGGAAGAAGTGCTGAAACCTCCTGGGTGCAGGGCTTTCCTCCCCTCTCCCTCAGGAGCCAGCTTTGCTGCAGGGGTCACACTGCCAGGAGGGAGGAGTGATTTTCTAAAGGCAAAATATTGCCAAGGGCAGGGGCTTTCCTGGAGGCAGAGCCATCTGGGAACGGTAGAGATGAGTTCCACATAATCAGGATGGATGGCTTTCCTTGGGTCTTGTAGGTGAGATGCATCTCTTAGGAGGTTAAACCTCCTGCTTCCACTCCCTGGAAGTCTCTGCTCTGATCAGGATGGCACACAGGGTTCCACAGCTTCAGAGGCAAGGAGTTATTGCTCAGATATCATTTCCCTATCCTTCACAGAATTATTGCAGCAGGGAGAGGATTAACAGGTATGCAAATCGCAGAGGTGGGGGGGAGAGCTATGCTAAAAAATTAATAAATGCCACGGTGGTGTTGCTGTTCAAGCTCTCCGGTGCCTTTTTAGGAAAACTAAAGTGTTTGCGGGGCAACTGCAAGCCTGATGGGAAGAGGGAGCCAAGAGCCAACCTTCCCCCTCCTGGATCCTGCTCTGGGTCAGGTAACAGGATCTCCTGCACAGCTGGGGCTGGGAACAAGCAGCCAGCAGCCCCTACCCACACACACACAGACACACAGACACACAGACACACAGACACACAGACACACAGACACACAGACTGTGCACAACTGCAGCGTGCCCTCCTCAGATGCTCAGACTGCTGCATGCTGAGGAGGGGAGGAGGCAAACGATGGCAGGAGCACAGCCACAGCTGTCTGTTAGGCCAGGTGAGCGAGGGAAGGCTCTCGCCGGGGCGTCTGTCTCTGCTGGGACTGACTGTGGTCCCTGACACCCGGGCTGCCTTGAGACCTGCTGTCACCCTGCAGCCCCGCGGCACAGCCTGCTCCTGCCGTCTGGCTGTCATCTGACCCGGGGGGAGCAGGCAGGAGTCCCTGCTCTGCCCTGGGCACCTCCCCGGCCGCCCTGCCCCGGCTCCCTGCCCAGGTCTGGTTTAAAGCAGGGGGAGGCAGCACATCTGCACCCCCACCCCAAGAGACTACATACAGTTGCAGGAGGTGGCTAATGGCAAGCCAGAGTGGTTTGAATAAGTCCCTCAGTGCCCAATCTCAATTTCTAAATAAGTCTGCTTTAAATTACATTGATTTATGATTCACATATTTTTATTTGATCAGTGCTGCAAACCTTCAGGCGCTTTAGGTGTTTCTAATCTCTCCATCCTGTTGGATAGAGGCATTGCTTGCAAAAGGCTTGTGTTTAACCCCTGAATCCACCAGCCACTCAGCCAGGATGGGCCAGAAGCCTGCCTCCTGTCTTCTTACTGGGGTTCTTTTCCTGGTGTGATCATTATCCAGCATCTCTGTTGTCTCCTGCTGTCACGCCAGAACACTCAACAAGAAACCAGGGTGAGGATATTTTGGACACTGGTTGTGACAGTCCACATCCCTGAGAGTTTACATTTTAACATTTGTACCAGGAAATCAGGTCTCTCAGTGTCACGGGGTTAGACAAATACCTGATAAAGAAATAAACCTGTCAAATAAATTTACTTTGTAAAGGACCAAGGCCTGCAGAAGACTCTGTTGTGTACTTTAAAAACTGCCTCACGCCTTCACAAACAGACTGCCTGGGATTCTGCATTCCTGTGCACTTGGGAGCCACTGGCAGCAGAAGAGAGACCATACTTGGGGCTTTCTTGCTGTGATTCAGCACCAGCTGCTGAGCAGACCCACTCTGCTAATCCTCCTCCTCCACATCCTCATCTTCATCCTCATCCTCCAGCGCTGGCTGGCTGAGGCTGACTCACCTTGTTCTGCCTCTAAAGCAAAGCTGAGGGCCCCATGGAGCACCAGGAGTTACCACAGGTGAGGTGAAAGCAAACACTGAGCAGGAAAGGCTTTAAGGTTGTTAAAACTTGGTGGGGTGTTTGAAGCCCTGGCAGGTCAGACCCGGGCTGAGCGTGAGGCTGTGTTTTTGAGGTGATCTGCAGCTGCAGGAGTAAGCCTGGGCAGGGGCTGTCTGGATTCCCCCAGCCTGCACTGCCTGTGCCACATCTGCTGTGCTCAGAAGACAGCCTGAGACTGCCTGGGCAGCAGTGGGTCCCTTCCCTCCTGACAGCTCTTGTTTACCATTAAATAACCTTGAAGACAGAGACGCTGCTCTGTGCCCTGTGTGCTGCTCTGAGCCGCTGCTGTCTGGGATAACACAGCCTCCCTTCTCCAGTGTTCCCAGCACTCGGCGCTGCTGCTTCCCACTACCCAGGGCCCCGGCTGACTCCCAGACTTACAAAGCACCTTTTTGATGCAGAGTATTTGCATCTCTTTGTTGATTTTGCTAATCAAGCTCACTCCTGAGCCTTTGAAAGCAGCAGCACTCAAAGGCACTCCATCTCTTTGGGCACGGCAGCCATTTCAGGAGAGGTAACCCCTTGGGGACCAGGCAGGTTTAAGGGCTGTGTTGGGAGCACCAGCTGGTGGATGGGCACAGCACCCAGGTTTTGGAGGCACAGGCCTACCCGACTTTCTGAGCCAAGGTAATGCCACACTGCCACCAAAAGGGCAACACTTCCCTGGCTCTCCCTGACCCCTTGCCCTGCTCCCAGGCCCAGGCAGCACTGCCTCATTCCCTGGCAGGGGGATGGGTTATCTCCCACCCTGTACCCCCCCACCCCGAGTGGCTTCTGGGTCTATCTGCAGGTTTAGTGAGTGCATCCAGCCCCTGTGGGGACATTCCCAAGCACTGCATGTGCTGAGCTGGCCCTGCAGGGAGGTGACTCAAATCCCCAGATGCTCACAGCAGCCAGTGGGTAGCACAGATAGGGTCCCTGGGCTGGGGAAGCTGACTTGTGCAGGGCAGCCAGGCAGATACAAAGCCATCCTCATGACACAGAGCTAGGGGACAGAAGGATGAACTCACTCTGGAAACCCAATTCCATCCCTTGCTTAACTGCCCATGGCTTGGCCCAATTCAGAAAGAAGAATTACATTTGTGTAGACTGGCAGGTCACAAAGACACTTAAAGGCGATATTTACCCAGAGACATCATGAAGTGGGGGAACAAGGTACCCAGCTTCAGAGTATTTGCTTTCCTCAGTGCTTTATTCCATCAGTTCCAGCATCTCAGCAAGGGAGCCCAAGCCTGGCCCCACTGAGTGGTCAGACACCAAATGCTCGTTCAGTTCCTGTGGTGGGGGAGGAACTTCTCCTCCACAAGCACCCGCAGAGCACTGACATGACACACATGACACGTGGCAGTGGCAGCCCAGGTCTCCCTGCTCCCAGAGCTCTGTGCTTACCAGCAGCAGTTTGAGAGCAGCCAGGCCAGGCTGTCACAGGAGAGTCCCTTTGGCACATGTTGGCTCCAGCTCTGAATCTGCATACTGTATTTGCCAAGGGTTATTAGTGTTGATCAGCTGTTAAATAATCTGCCCTTTTCATTTCAGGAGGCCTGTCAGGACTTGCCTTCACGCAGGCTTTACTTAAACAGGAGTTTCATGGCATATTTGAAAAGGGTTTTCATTAGGTAGCCTTTTCCTTGAAATTTCGACAGCTACAAATACTAAACACTGTCTCTGACATCATGAGCGTCTGCCACATGTGTTGCCTAACCCTCTACATCCTCAGTGTGGAAAAGCCTGCAGCCACAGAGCAGTGGAAATCGGGCTGCAGTCCCACTGGCATTCCTCATTGTGCCAGGGAGAGACCCGAGCCAGGGGATGAAGATAAAAGCAGATCCCACAACAGAAAATGAAATTATCCCCTGTTGGAGAAGGGCACTCTGAGCTTGCTGTGCACAGGTTTTAAAAACAGCCTCACCCTGTTCTGCACCTGTAGGGATAGAGTCTTTGGGGTGACTTAGAGCTGCGTTTCAGCATCCTTGGTTTTATCTGTGTCTCTTCAGGGCTGTACACCCTTTGCAATTAGCCAGAAACAGGAGCTCCAGAGCCTAGGGAGGCTGGGAGCACAGGCCAGTGGTTCAAAGGGGGTGTCTTGTGACTCACAAGGAAACAGCAGGATGGGGTAAGAACCACGTTTTGTGGTTAGGCAGCAGCGTCAAAGGGCTCTGGAAAGTCAGGTGAGGAAAAAACCTCAGTTTGGGACTGAGGGGAACTGCAATAACCAGCTGGTTTCCTCTCGTGTAATTATGCCCACTACCCTACAAATGTTTTAAAAGAGCCAGAAAGGAATGAAAAGTATGGATGTGGTAGCAGGGATCTGAAGAGGAGGTTGCTGTGCATACTGGATAGTCTCGGATAGCCCAGCCACAGAAAAAAGTTGTGCTACTTTGAGGGCCAAGGACCTTCGCTGCTACCAGCAAATGAATTAAAACACCTGCCTGCAGGATGGCCCTACATTCCTCATCTCCCATTCCTCTCACCTGCAGATTTTGAGTGCCTGTTGAATTCCAAGGGCTTTTCACCACGGTTCCTTCAGCACAGGGGAAGAAACCCACGGTGCCAGGGGAGTTTGCTGCCCACTGCCCAGCTGCCATGCAGGGGGCAGAGCTCTGCCCTCCTCCTCGCCAGGGCTGAGCCAAAGCTGGTGTCTAGGTGGCACGTCCAGGTGGTAGCTGCCTGCTGGCAGAGAAAAGGGGGAGCAGGGAGGTCCCTGCAGAGCTGAGATGGCCACGTTCTCCTCAGCCATGGCCAGCAGGACAGGGGGGTGGCAGTGGGTACCACAGCAAGCTCAACCTTCTCTTTCTCTCCCACCACTCCTCTGGGGAGAAGAAACAAAAGTGATGTGAAAACCAACCAATTTGACTGTAATGAACCATAAAACATGGGATCAGCTCCCCACCTCTGGGTCACCTTGCCAGCAGAGTGCTGGGTTGTGCCTTGCTGGTACTGCCTGTGTTACGGTCATCAGGCAACAAAGCCGGCATTTAGAATTGATTAATTGATTTGTACATTAAATAGGTATTTGTGCTCAATTATTGGCAGGTTTGTTAGTAGATTAGTATTTAAACAATTGTGATATTTTAAATTACACGTTATTTTATAGATGCATATTTACTTAAAAAAAGAGCGCCCCTTGCATCCATTAACATATTAAAAAGAAAATAAAACATTCAGGCTGTTATAATGCACAATGTGGCATTACTCTGGTACTTTCCCTAAGCTAGGGAAATCTTATTTGTTTAATAATAAGTTAACCATGAATATGCAAATCTGCATCCATGCAGTACCTCACTGCTGTCACTATTAATGAGTTGCAAATTAATGTGACAACAAAAGGAAAATCTATTTAGTGACAGATTTGTGGTTCCTACCTGGCTCAAGAGAGCAACCATCTACAGTCACGTCAGTCTGCTGGAGGAAAATGTGCACATGGCGTGGACGGGGTTTTCTTCAGGACTGGCAAACCAGAAACAGGCAATGGCTCTCTTCACCCCAAGGGCAGAAGGCAGTGCTGCTCCTAGGGATCCATCACACCCACTTGCAGGAAAACAGTCTCTGCACTATGCCATCAGGGGAACCCTGCAAACCACACCAACAGCTGAAATGCAGAGCTAGCAAGACTGATGCAGGCAGACATCATGGTGGGATACTTAAAACCTCATCTTCTCCAGATCTCTTTGGAGATTTTTGCCCCTGACACCACTCCAAGTGAAACTTGGATTCCTGTCACCTTCTTCTGCTCCTCCTTCTAGCAGAATTGCAATGATGAATGAGCACACTGAGAAAAGATCTGTGTCTTTCTAATTGTGGAGTTCAACTTTTCTGCCTTGTGTGGTGGGGCCAACACCCTCTCATCACACTCTCTCATCACCACTGGCCTCATTATGAAATGAAAACACAGTCTCCAAAAAATTTTTAACAGATAAAATGCTATTATTCCAGTTACCTTGGACCTGTGCAAGTTTAAAGCAGTAATGTGTGCCTTTTCTCTGTGCAAACTGATGATGCTGAATGTTTACCAGCAGCCCCACACAGCCTGGGAATGGCAGCTGCCTGCACTTACCACTCCCTGATACATTAGTGCTCAGATGATGGGTCTCATCTATAGTTTCATTATTTAGCACAGAAATGAGGGGAGGAGTCAGCTTCAAACTGTTTTGATTCATGGAGTGAGCTTGACTCCTGGGAGCAGCTTTTAAAATTTCCATTCTGCTCCTGCTGACTAAAATCATAGAATTGTTAAGGTTGGAAAAGACCTCCAAGATCATCAAGTCCAAATGTTAACCCAGCACTGACAAGACCACCACTAAGCCATGTGCCTAAGCACCACATCTACCCTTCCTCTGACCCTTGCCTGCCACTCACTGCATCAGTGTCTCTGGCACAAGACTCCAGCTCAGCCACCACAGCAAAGCAGAAGAAATGAGAAGAGGGGATGGAGGGAGAAATGGCCCAAACAGGAAACTCCCAGGTCTGACCCCACTCTGCAGAACTCTCGGGTAAGGCAGGAAGGCGAGGAGGCGTTCAATATTTTGGTCCTCAGCAGCATTGCTTATCTCAGGGGAAACCTCCCAGCGCTGCCTGTGCTGTGGCTCCCCCTTCTCCTCCCTGCCAGGCAGCCAGCCTGGAGCTGGGTATTCCCTGGGATTTCCCAGCCAGCAAACAGTAAGAGTTTGACAAAGGAACCTCTTTGAAGTGAGGCTCATCTGCCTGCTCTAGCTGCAAACAGGGTTTTTCCCTATTGCACCAGTGGCTGTCCAACACCTCCACAAGGCACCACAGACTCCTAGCCAGGCAAATCCAAGTGGTAAGCAGGGGAAATTCAAGGAAACACCTTGGCTTTGTCCCCAACAGCATCAACACTGCACTTTCACCTTGCAGAAGGCAAGTAAAAGGATCAGCAGGGTTTTACCATCCCCAAAGGCTGCGTTTCCATTTCCTTATTTTTTTATTAACCTGGAGCAAAGCCAGCAGTGTGAAGCAAGCATGTTTGGCCCAAGGAGGATGCACAGGAAAGCTCTTTAAAGGAGAACAGTGTGAGATCAGAAACTGAACTGCTGGAGCTCGCCCAGCCCAGCTCTGTGCCCTGCAGGATCCAGACAGTCCCAGGGCTGGCCAGTGCCTCACTCCCTTGCCCACACTGGCTGTCACCACGTTCACGCCCTGCTGGCACACTGCCATCTCTCCTCTCCCGAGGTAACTCTCCCCTGGGCTTGCCTCCTGTAAAATTACACCTGCACCCAGCCTCCCCTGTGACAATCTCTCCCAAACCACCCAGCACAGGGGCGGCCAAGCCAGGCTCGAGCCCCTCCTGCTTCACTGAACCCTCTGTGCTCCCTCGAGCACCCCCACACAGCAACGTCCCTTTAAAAAGTACATCCCAGAGTATAAAACAGTTGCATTATGTCAAGGGACAGCGCTGGGATCAGGTGTCCCCAGCCATGACCCTATTTTTAGAGCCCAGGCGCCTGGGGCGGGCGCACACACTCGCATTACAGCGGCATGAGGCTGCTGCTGTATTTGAGCACAGGCAGGAGCCAGCGTGGAGAAAGCCCAACTGTACCGGCTGGAGGCAGGGAAAGCTGACTAAGCAGGGATGCTCGGGATTCTTTGAAGAGAAGCTGGCCAAAAGAGGAAGCCCTGACAATCTTTTGTTTGCCCGAGGGGCTCAGGGAGAAATGAGGTGTCTGCCACACACCCCGGGAAGTGGCACGAAGCTGATTTATACCCAGCTCAAGCCACCCAAGCATTACACAGCTGATCAGATAAAGGTGTCCCTAACATCTGCTTTTAGGCTTCTCCCTTGCCCTACATTTTCTGGCCCTCTTCTTTCTGGGAAAATCAAGGGGTGCAAGCAGATGGCACCAGAGAGTGGGGGTGTCTGTGTTTCAGTTCCTTGCAAAGCTGGGGACTGTTTGAAAAGGAAATCCAGCATGCACATAAACTGTGCAGGAGAGACCATCATCCTCCTCAACCCAAGTAAGGAGAAAGGAGGTCGGTAGACGTGTTAGGACTAAAAATTCCCTGTCCTGTGCAGAAATGACACTTCAGCATCCAGCAGCAGACAGCTTTTGGACCCTTCTCTCACCTCCTGGCTCAGCTACAAAACCACCTAACCCACAGGAACAGCCACAGTACAAATGTTTGGCAAAAGACTCACAGGCAGCTCATCACGAGAAGCAGCAGCTCTGAATCTTCCTCTCCTTCACCTTCAGAAATGAGGCACTGTTCTCCCTCACCTTCAGCCTTCAGGACAATGGAGAAACTTCTTCCCAGATGCTTTTCCCAGACTGAGCAGGTGCTCTGCTCAAGACCCTTTGGGTGGAGTGCTGGCCCCCATCAGAAGAGCAGCACAGTTTAACCACCTCAGTGGCAATTGGCTATCATAAGACATACTACTCTTAATAACAGCCCCTTATCTTAATAAATTACAACTCAGGAGTTTGAGTTCACAGCAAGAATTTCCTTCCACAAGGGGAAGGCAGAGAAGGTCTGCCCAAAGCCCAGGGAGCCCAGCTCCCTTAGATACAAGTTCCAGAGCTGCGCAGAAGTGACATTCTGATCACTGTCCCTTTAAATCCTCCCAAAATGTGCTCATAGGTTTAATGTTCCACATTAAAACCAAAGCATTTTCCCTGCTACTATTTTCTTACACTCTGCAGACTCCACTGAAAAGAGAATTCAGCCAATTGAAATTAAAAGGATGTCAAAGGAGGGAAAATGATCAAACCTATTCACAATTCTTTAACTACAAGATGCTGCAGAAGGTATTGTGAACACCACTTTTAAACCCTTGTCCCACCAAAAGTGTCCACCTGATGTTTTCTTGCAACGTGGAATTTAGAAAGCCAATACAGATCGTACCCCAAATTTCATCAGCTGCTTGCCTGCACCTCTACCAGCCCTGCCCCACTTTGGAAACTGCATCCTCCTTTCATGAACATTAACGAGAGCTCATGTCACAACCAGGCAAGGAGTCAATGGGAGTCACTTTAGCCTCTTCATTTCTCAACAGTTTTATTGCCTTTAAGAAAATTTTTGTAAAATATAAATACAAAGGCAGAAGATTTACTTACAAAGTTAAAACACAGATCTCAAACATAAACACACAATTCAGAAAATTTAGTTTATGTACAGTTTCAAGCAACTTCAACATATGTTAGTTTTTCAATATTTTACAAGGTACAGAAAAAATAGTTCAAAGTCTTCTTTAAATAAAGAGCATAAAATGTTTAAACATATATAAACAATCCGGTTTGATGTGTGAAAACTAAATTTCACAGCTTTTAAATTAGGATATAAAAGTTCTTACAATTAGTTGATGCGTATGGATATGGTTTAATTTATATTACAAACTATTGAATTATATTCAATAGTGCTTACCTGGCCAAAGCAGGTAATTCTGTAAACAAAAAAATCGAAAATAATATCACCAAGTGCCTTACCAAATTCTATCTCCCAAACAAGCCACACGACTTTGATCACATCACCTAGAAAAAGTATGTTCTGTGTAATCAGTGCTTTGCATGAAACAAAGTCAATGTGTGTGGGTGTGTTCTTTAAAAAAAAATGTGTTCCGAGTAATAACAAACTTATCCCAAAGCCTGTGTGCATTTAAAGAAACATTATATAACAATTTTCTGTAAAAACTGATCGAAGTTAAAAAAAAATTCTTCCAAAATCCATCCAACTGGAATTCAGATCTCTTATATAAAGGAAAGATATTTTCATATTTAATAGTGTCCTTTCTTTACAGAAACAATTTCATTTGAACACATATACATAAAGGAGGAACTGTATAGAGCACTGTACATTAAGGGGCCTGACGGTTCACCAGAGGATGTCGAAGGGAGGGTCCTCGTGCGGATGCAACCAGTGAAGCTCGGAGCCGAGCAGAGTCTTGAGCTCGCTTGTGAACTCCACCAAGTCCAACAGCTCTTTGCTCTCTGGGTTAAAAGCTTCAAGGTCCGTAGCACAAGAGAACAACTGGCTGAGGGAAGTCTGTTTGTAAAACTCTGCCTCCGTGATGGTGACGACTTCCAGGTTGGGGAAGTTGCAGCGGAAGATGCGGGATGACATTTTTAGCCTCTTCACCACGTCCGAGAGCAGAAGCCAGTTCCGTGGTCTGTGGGAGCAAAGGAGAAAGAGGCTCCAGTAACTGACATTAAGTCACAGGATTCCTGGCTCTTCCCCACATGGCTGTGTGACAAACCCTCCCCAATCCAACGCCCACAAACAGTCCCTCTGTGAAATCAAGGATGTTGCCCAGGGGTCGAAAGTAACAGATGAGCAGGTGTGTATGTATTTATTCAGAGTACTGCTACCTGCTGCTTTGGGAAGGAAAGATCCAGGTTGCAGGGGCACTGGAACCTATAAAACCTGGGCTCCTTAGTGCCCATGTGGGCCAGCCAGTCATCCCAACTCAGACACCTAAAGGTTAGCCCACCTGAATCCAACTTTCATTTCACAAATAAGGAGATGGCTTATAGTTACAACAACAAAATTCAGCACCTCTGACTTCCAGAGATACCAATATTAAATAGAAGTCAACAGTATGTTGTTTTTTTGTCAGATAAACAACACAGTTTTAAAATTCATTTCCTAATTCAGAATTCTTTGTACTTGTCCACTTCAGGGAATTAAGTTAGATCCATCATCTATGTAACAAAAACATACTAAAACCCACACTCCTGCATGATCAATATCTAAAACTAGCTGTCATCAAAATCAGTGCAAATAGTAAACAACAGTCGTGAACAAATCTAATTTATATCTTGACTATAAAAGATAATACAACTTTCCAGATCTTTGCTTATTATTAAGTATCATAGGATCTTCCCTAAGATACTTATTTGTTTGTTCCAATTCAGAGCTTTAAACCAGTTTTGCTACAAAGTCTAGAAAAGCAGTAATGGCGTCATTTTGTCATCCACAAAAGCGTGTCCACTCAGCAGCAGAACAGAACAGCCCATGAAATACAATTAACACTGCACAAACATCATACCCAAATTTAAGTGCTAGAAGCACTTCTATTTTGGGAAGTTATAAACAAGATGCTTGTCTGGGATGAGGAAAGGACTTTGTGTTCAAATATGACTTGCCCTGCCCTGGAATATGGGAGTAAAAACTCAGCCCTGACAAAGCAGCCTTTTCCCCTTTCATCTCCTATTAGTTTATTTCCAAAAAACCACCAGCAGTTCCAGTATTGATGTAGTATGAATCTATTGATTCATTTATGTTACATAAATACAAACACTTTTCCCCATCCACATAAAACTGCCACCAACCCAAGCAGATCATCCCAGCTGTTTTTACCCCAAAATCTGTATTTGTTCTTACCCCTGAGAGAGACACACTTGAATGTTGTAACACGGTAAGGGAGGCTCATCCAAAAATTCAAATTCAAACACATCGCTGAAGCCATCTTCATCTTCATCACCTGGGCCAGGAGGATTTGCCAAGACATCAAATCCAGATTCATCTTTTGGATCTAAATAAAATTGAATAAAGGTGCTAAGTCAGCAATGAAAAGACTGTTGCAGGTCTCGCTTTTTTCCCCAATAACGTGATCTGTAAACAAAATCAGTTTGCTTCCTTCCTAGCTTCCTCCACCACAGGAACAAAACAGCCCCCACCCCCACGTGCCCCATGTTTCTGAAATCTCTGCATACAAAGAAATAAAGGGCAACATTTGCTCACCGCACACAGAGCTGCCATAGAAATCCCAGCACAAACCAGGGTCATCAACGCTTCGACCTTGCAGGTCAGTTAAATACTCTGGAGAGGAAAAAACAACAACAAAAACATACTGATGAGAACAAAAAGCTGGCAAGTTAGGAGACCGCACGTCACAGAGCCTCAAAACACGTCCTCCATGCCTTCCATCAAAAAATCCTGGCACACATGCTGCAAACAACAGCATATATGCACCATTCCCCCACATCAAATAATGACCCACCACATCAAATAATCACCTAAGGTCTAACAGGGACAGACCCAATCTCAAGCTCCAGATACTGTGAGCAGTATCTTATTTTTGTGAAGATAGGGTGTAGCACCTTTTTTTGCCTTTGCAATTATTCTGGACACCAACTTGAGGGTGAAACTGTGGCCCCAAATACAGATGAAAAAGGTTTTTCCACATGGGTATGTTCAGAAGATGTTCTTTTCCATGGATATAATTTGGGAGATTTACAAGCTGAATTGGTGAAAAGGTATTGGGATTCAGGATGCTAGGAAGTCAAAGATACCGGACTTTACTGGAGTCCTGAAACACCTGTGTGTCTTTTGTACTGCACCATTTAAACAGGTAAACAGATGAGTACTGAAACTCATGGAGTATGAACACTGCAAACATGCTCAGAGGCAAGTTATGAGGGAATGCAAGTGTCTTCGTCCAAAACTAAGAGGAAAAAGAACCCTAAAACCATGTTACAACATGGATATGTTTAAAGACAAGAGCCTCTAGTGTATTTTTATAGTATTTCAGATATAAAACAAGGCAGAACTGGCAAAACCAAAAATAGTCTAAGATAAAAAGCAAGACCATGGGAAAACATGAGTATGTTTAACAAACAGCTATTTGAATTGGCAAGTTTCTTATTTTCATTTCAAGCAGAAAACTGAAGGCAGCGAAACAGCCCGCTGACCTCCTACCCACCCATCAAATCTGACAGTAGAATAATCCTTATGACTTATTAAGAGTTTCAATTAGAAGGAGCCCCCAAGCATGGCTGTGCTTCCCACTTCAACCTCAGGGTTTTTGCAGGCAAAGAGGGAGCTACTGCAGCCCAGCCCAGCTCATCTCACAGCTCCTTGGCACACTGTCACCCCTGCCAGGCAGGAGGGACTTTGGGGGACAGGGAACAAGCCCCCACCTGCCAGGACCAGAAAGCCTCATGCAGAGTGGGCACAGACCTGTGAGGAAGGTCTCCATGAGCTCGCTGTGGGTCATCTTCACGATGGTCCTCCCCGAGTAGGTTGCAAGTGTTGGATCAGCACCATAGGACAGTAACAGGCGGACAATTTCCAAGTGGTCGTTTTCAACCGCATCGTGGATTGGTCTGGTGTGAAATAAAATAAAAATCATGGTGTTACATTTTGACTCAACAGTATTATGGAAATGTTTTTGACAAGAAACTTCTGACTGTAGATCAAAGTTATTTATAGGAAGTAACACTATTAATACAGCTGCCAATCATCTTATTGTTGGTTTTACTCGCACATCATCCCCCCTCCCCTCTTGTCTTCAGTCAGACTGCTCAGGGCACATATTTCTGTTACGTCTATTCCTTGCTGTACACATTTTCCAGGGACAGTAAAATAATTACACTGCTGTAACAGAAAGCAGGAGTTTGTGTGAAGCCTCACAAACATCATTTTGCTGCAAGTCACTCTACCGTTCCAAATCTCTGCCGTATAACAGCGTGTTGTGGAGCAAGGCTCATTCAGCCTGCCTCTGGGCAAGCACAGAAATCAGTTACCCGAAGCTTCTAAATTATGCACACAGAAATAAGTTATGAAAATTTGCTAGGAATTAAACTTCCGTGCAGAACATCCTCTTTAAACAGTACTTGTAAATATATTTGCAGCACAATTCAACCCTTCTAACCAGAGAATAGAAAAACATGTTATTTTAACTGTAGTCCACCCAGAAATTAAAGCATTTCATGCGGCGTGAGCAATCTATACAAGCTCAACATAGATTTTGTGAGCCTTCAGAAGGATTATTCATTAATACACAGGCCTGCAATTCCAGGTTTAGAATTCCTTATCGCTAATTATAAATCGCATTAACTTCTGCCTTTAAAATTGATTATACGTAACGGGGAGTTGTCTGGAAGTAGAACATATTACCCTTCAGACTAATGAAGATGTGCTAAAATCCCATCTTTTCCTTAGACAGCAAGAGCAGGGAACTAAAAGCAGAGTCCAATGCATGGACAGCGATCATGGCAGTCTGACTCAGCGCAGCACTCCTCCTCTGGGCTGTCAACACTGCTGCCCCCAACAAGGCTTTCAAGCTCTCAGGGAGCTTGTATGAAAACACAAGGAAGGACTTTAACCAGGATCCCACACTGCCTTCCTGGAAAGCTTTCACAATGATGTTACCAGGGGAAGTCGTTTGGAAGCACAGCCAAGTGAACCTCTCCGCTGCGTCTCCGATCTGCCAAGCAACACTCGGCTGAAAACCAGGGCTTCAACTCCCTCCTGCCAGAGGTCACATCCCACCACTCCTGCCTCACAGGGCAATGTCCCCTCAAAGTCACCACTGCTTTGGCGTGACCTGGCATACACGAAAGCTCTGGACAGAGGAGGGGAGGATCCAGTCAGTCAGAAGAGGATGGCACACCACCATTTCCCCATCTATCACACAGCACTGCTGGTGGGAGGGGGAGGAGGGTGACTCTGGTAAGTCCCAAAAAGATGTTCCAGATGTATTTACTCTGAGTACTTTCCAGCAGGCCGTGATTTAGGGTGACTAACATCTGCTACATGTGAAGGGTTCTTGCTTGCATCCATCTTGCTGGAAAGCTGCATGCCCTATCGGTTTTGACATGTGCACAATATACTGACTTGAGGAGGTGCACCTGGGGACTTGGTGGTTTGTTCCCTACAGAAACAGGGCTTATCTCATGCTGCCTGCCTCCCATACACCAAACAGAGTGAAGAAGCACGTGGTCCCTGAGCTGTTGAGCACAGTCCTCAGTCCATCTTGTGCCAATCCTCAGACCCTTGGCAGCAGAGAGCACAACATCTGGACACCTTCAAAGCCCAACATACCACTCTTCGGAAAGCCACCTTCACATTTTAAGACCAGAGAGGTCCATGAGGATAACTGGCACAGAGTCAGGATATCTCTTCTCAGATTCTGAGGGAATGCCTCTAAAATAACACTGAAACTGATGCCTTTGAGACAGACAGTGCTGGAGGAGCCAACATTCCCAGGATTTCCCTGCAAGTCTCACCCTCCCACCTCCACCTACTGACTCAGTGCTTCTCCACAGGGAAGCATCACATGCAGGATCTGGTCAGTGCTACATCACAGTGTCACATCCCAGGTGACACCAAGCAGGAGGCAGCAAATAACAGAGGTGCTGACACGGAGGCTGCAGAAGTATTGGGTGTTTCTTGCTGTCAGCAAGCATCTGAGGCCTGAGCTGCTGGGTCATGGCACTCTGAGCATCTACAGCAGGAAAGGTCAGCAACGCTGCAAATCCTCCTGTCCCACACGGCGCATGAAGCATCCCTGGCTGAAAGTCTGGCAAAAGGCACCAGGAGCAGATCAGAGTTACAGCTGCTGCCAAGTGCTGGCAATGCTCTTTCTCCCCCACTCCGTTGCTTTACTGGACTCTTTAATTTTGAACTCTTTATAAATTTTATTTCAGAATTACCATTTTCTGGTTTTGGGAGGGGGCTGAGGAGTGTTGAGGGATTATTGGTTTGTGGGTTTTCTTGTTTGTGTTCGGGGTTTTTTTTTAAAACTGACTTACCTAAGTGGCTTTTGAAGCAGTAATGAATTCAAGATGATCCCTTAACTTATTAAAAACAGCATCTAAATCACCGCCCATTGTTTCAATTGATTTAACGACACTCAGACGAGTTTATTAAAGGGTGCCTGGGCATTCCCCAGGAAGGAAAAATTGCAGCACATGGGCTGTAACCCTGTGATGGAACCTCCTTCTGCCTTTTTACAGGTCACCAAGCCCAAGGTGGTGCTGCAGACAGAGGCAGCAGGGCAGGTAGCGGGGCAGGCAGAACCAGATTCATCATCCAAGAGTACACGGGGAGGCTGCCTGGGCATGAGAGGGGAATTTATAGAGGCATGGGGAAGGAAAGGCGTAGTAAAGCAGTGCGGAAGAAGGAAGAACAATAAATAGAAGGAAGCAAAGAAAACACTGGTGGGGATGGGGGGGGCGGGCCGGGAAGGAGATTCCCCATAGATAAGTTAAGGGAGAAAAGGCCAAAACAGAGCACTGACAGACTCTTTTACTGGCTAGAACAGCTTCCTGGCAAGCTCACGAGCGAGACCATGCAAAGGCACAGCTATTTGTTTGCCTCTCCCAGCAGGGCCAGCAGAGGAGGGAGTATTCTTCAGCCTTGGCAGAGTTTAACCATCCTCTTTGTAGGATGCAAAAGCAACTACTGGAATAGGCAACTTTTTCAGATGCGAAAATAAAAGAAGATCCCTGCGAGTCCCCTCCTGGGGTGCTTTGCCATACAATCTCTTCCACCCTGAGCATCGTGGAAATAAACGCTCCCTATCCCTAATGGTACAGTTAACATAGCACAGCTCGTTTCTAAAACAAACCCTTCAAAAGGCCCCAGAAGGAGCTGGGGACATTCGAGAGCTGCAATATCCTACAAAAGACACACATCTCAACCCTCTTTTGTGTACTGCCGAATTCTTCCTACTATTTTTACTGCCACTAGAGTAAGGAAAACATTTCACTGGGGGTTTATCATTCCACCACCAAAATTATAAACTATTTAGACCAGTCAGGGTTTGCTCTCAGCCTTTCAGGCACCACCAGAACTCTCCTCACTGCAGTAAGAGTCCTGTAACTGGCCGAGCAATGCCGTATTTTGGTGTTTTGTTTTTATTTCCACCCGCTCTGTTACGCAAGGCTGCCCCACGGAAGAGGCAAGGCAGAGTTGCAGGAGGGCAGCTACGCAGGCTGACTCTTCTTTAACGCAATTAGCTGCTGGAAGGTATGGCTCTGCCAAGACCAGCTGAAAGGACACAGGAAGAGAGCCATCTTGGCATGGTCCTCGCAGGGAAAAAAAAAAATAAAAAAGGCTGAGCTCATCAGCTGCCAGCGGGAAGGATACAGCGAAACTGGCTGCAGAGAGAGAATCTAGCGAGCGAACTCCGAAGCAACGTGGAGCCCTGGCGAACAGGCAGGGGATGACTGTATTTTTGGCATGTGGCTTTCAGCTAGGGCATGCTGCAGGGGTAAGAGGAGAAGAACAGCGAGATAAGGGCAGATACACGCGGCAAACAGCCTTGCTAATGTCAGCTCCAACACCCCTGGCGAGCTACTGCACTTGCTGGGGTCCTGTCAGGGAAGGGAAGCTCTCACCTCTTAAGCACGGTCTATTATTATTTATAGGTAAGACGATTAAGAGCCCTTAGTGACTGCAGCACCTCGGAGACAGGTCTTAAAGATCTCCGGGTTCTACAATAATCTTTGATTAGGCACTAATTGAGCAGCAGAGTGCTTGTGTATTCAGGGTCTGCGGGCACTGCATGTGGTCTATCAGCATAGAGTTGAAGGGGAAAAACATCCAAGACCTACCACGTTTAGCCCGGCCAGATGTGCTGTGAATAGGGCAGAGAGGGACATCCTGTGCCGAGCTGGGGTGAAGGGAAGGACTGCACCATTCCTACACCCCCAAACATTGTCTCCTCCCTGCCCCTACACCAGTCGGGCCCTTTCTTTGTTTCTGGCTTCACCGGGATTTCTGACAGCATCAGGAACCAGAGGCTGAAGGCCTGCCTCATCCCGCAACACACCCGCAAAGCCAGCACGCTGATCAGAGCACCCGCAGCATTTCACACACACTTCACAGAACTTCCCCGCCTCCTCCGCGTTCGCACGGACATCCTGTACAGAACAAACCCGTATCCTCACCAGCCGCAACTTTCCAGAGCGTCCTCCAAAAAGCTGAGGGCAGAGGCAGCAAGGAACAGAGCCCCGAGCACCGGGTGAGCCCCAGGCTGCCTCAGCTCACAGCACACCGCGGTTACACCGCCGCTCTGTGCTGCTTCACACGGACAGCCTGAACAGAACCACACACACCCTGCCACTGCCTGCGGGCTGCAGAGCTTCCGCAGCTCCGCCAGAAGCACCTCTGGATAAGCGAGGGGGCAGAGGGGAAACTAAAAAGCAAAATTTAAAAAGCAGGGGAGAAGGACAAGTCTCTCACGGTGCGCTTTTTGGGTTTTGTTTTGGGGAGGGGTTTTGTTGTTGTTTTTAAGACTTTACTGTATTTCTAAGGGATGAACATGCTCTGGATTTTAATTTTAAAAGCAACACAGCTGAGGAAGTCTTCTTTCCTCCTAAAAGTTATAGGAGAAAAACCTTCAAGAGAGAATAGGACTTGGCTTACAAATGTCCTGACTTACTACAGAGACAGAGAAGTCTGATCCTGCCAAAAGGCAGCGCATTACACAGATCCAAAGTTCCTTACAGAAACTTCTGCTCTCTGTCCTGCCCAACTCAGACCATCTTTTCTCTGTATATTAATTGTGGTTTGGATTCTTGCTGTCTGTTGGGCAGCTTTCCAAATGAAAAGTAAGTCTGCCCTCAGAAAAGAGAGGCAACAGCACGCCGAGTTCTGACATTACCATCTATGATCAGATCATCATTATGTTCATTTCTAAAATCCATTTTCCCAAAAACAACTTTTCAGGGTACACTGGCCAAGTTTCTTTCTTGAAAATCAGCTCCGTCTGTGACTAGAAATCAAAGGTGGACTCTGAACTGGCGGATGATTAAGACTGCTCAGACACTTCCCAGGGATAATTTTCTATACAGGTTATTCCAGCGAGTGAGACAAAAATAATTTAGGATTCTTTTTACGGTAACTCACCGCTGTTGCACAGGTCACATATTAAAGCTGAAGGCAGCAGAAAATGCGAGGCTGCTTGTCAGCCTGGAGAGCTCAGAACTCTTACAAAGACGTGGGCGACAGAGGAGGAATCTGACAATCCAGTCGGGGTTTTAATGTTCCTCCGAAAAGCTTTCCTTTGAGCTGTGATGGGCTGGTGATGGGCCGGGAACAATGGACCATCATGAACTTTTAATGGACCATCCTAACAAGACCTCTTTTTGTTTTCCTGACTCCTCCCTTCCCAAGTTAATAAATAAAGAGCTTAAAAACAAAAGAAGCAGGCTCTTAGTTACGCTAATTTTACCTCCCTGGCTATTTGGATGGTGATAGGGAAGGCGATAAACCATTTAAGATAACAAGCTGCAGGAGATTCGCAGAATACAAAGCGACCTGTCCCCAAAATGCACAGACTGAATAACGCTCTGCATATGTTCAGGACAAGTTACCCCAAGGTCAGCCTCCCAGAGGTGGTCAAAGAGGTGCTTTAGGACATTCACAAGAAGCTTAAAAAAAGGTCCAGAGAAGCATTTTTTTCTCCACAAAGCTAAAAAGAAAAGCTCACTATCTATTCTGCCAGCACAGGAACTAAGCACCCCTACTATTCTGTGAAGGAAACTTAAAAAAAAAGGCTAATTCGGGATTTAAAAAAAAAAAAAGAAAAAAAAAAGAAAACGTAAATCCAAAATATCAAATGAGCAGATAGCTTAACGGTTCAGCAAACAACATTTTGATGCAGCATATACAGGAGTCGCACACGGGATGCCACAAAAGCCTGAAGTGCTCTCAGAAGTAACCCCGCTAACGAGGCTAACTCCCCTCTTTGGGCACAGCTCAAAGGACCTGGAGGGCACATGAGCAGGGCTGCAGCTCAAGTATCACTCCTTCCTGCCCTGCAGCTGCCAATTCCACTGACTAACAAAAACCAACCAAAGCACGACTTATTAAAATTCCCAGAAGAAAAAAGAAATTACCCCGAACTCCAGCCACAGCAGGAGCGTGTCCCCACTGCTCCATCACCCAGAGAGCAGAGGAGGTCACGGAGCGCTGCACGCCCCTGCCCGAGGACCAGCGACACGGCAGCGACACCTGCTTTGAGCGTTTCAGGGCGGGGAGGCAGGACAAGGGGAGGGCAAAGGCGAGGCACAGAGGGAAGGGAGGCAGAGATGACCCGGTGCCGGGCCGGGGGTGCTGCGCTGCTAACCTGGTTCCATCCTGAGCGCTGCAGTTCACGTCGGCGCCGTACTCCAGGAGATGCCGCACGATGCTCAGCCAGCCCCGGGCGCAGGCCTCGTGCAGGGCACAGTAACCCGCGTTGTCACGATGATTCACGTCACACGCCTTGTTTTCCAAACAATACAGAACCACTTCCTGGAAACAGGAAGGAAAACAGAGGAACACAGAGTTATTTCTTGCCGTGTAAACGCGCAGATTTCTCCGCTTCGAGGAAAAGCAGGGGGGAAGGGGCTAAAGACAAAATCCCTACGGTGTGCTAAGTTACCCTCTATGAGATGGGTCAGTCAAAATGAAAATTAAAGGGCGAGCTGTTGACAGTCCTGTCTGTTCAGGAGACATAGCAGAGACCAGGACTTCCCTGAGCAGACTAATTTGGGCTAAGTGACACTGAGAGCTCCATGCCTTGCAGGAGCCTGTAACTCCCAACATCAGGAATTGTCACAGAGGGAGAGCATAAAAATTTCACAGACAAAACTCCCAGTGTTCCACTTCTGAGAACTTCTACACGTAAAGCTAGTGGGAAGGTTGTTACTCTTACATCCGCATTTTTTTAACAGAAAATTCTGCGAGTGCAACAGCAGCACAGCCAACGTCAGCTTGATTTTAAAAGAAAAAGTGCATGACCCGAAACAAAACACATTTAAGACGCACAAAGGATGGTTTGCTATCAGCAAACAAAAACCAGCCCGGCTCTATCGAGATTGGGGAAATCCCATTTTCACCCACCCCAGTTTTCTGCAAGCAGAAGTAAAGCCAGGCGCCAGGTTCCAATAACGAGCCCAGCGCCGCAGGAAGCCATGTGAATTTAACACAATTCATCTTGCAGTCAAATACACCACGCTCCAGAGCTGAGCCAGACTCAGCTCTGCGCTGCCGTGCAGCCTTGGAACAATGACTGCTCCATCACTCAACCGAAAATTCAGGATGGTGCGAGTCTTCCTCGACTTGTGTCGGATGCAAAAGAAGGCAAAACAAAACAAAACACATTTCTAGGAGATGTTCAATGCATAAAATAGCCCCCACGCTCCCAGATTAGTGGTAAACCGTTAATTTTGCATTTGAGTGACATCCTTGCAAAGCCAGACACGGCATGGAGGGGGCGAGCGCTTGTTTTGCCAAGCCGAGAGAACGAAACGACGTCGGGCGCAGCGCATTTACGCCTCCCGTTTCAAAACGAACCGGAAAGCCCGCAATAATCTGTGCTCTGGGTACACCTGACTCAAGAGCCGGTATCCAGGATACAGCATGCTCTTTTAGCAGGCCCTCACCGACCAGGCTAGAGCTGAGAGCTAAAACAAGCTACCTGTCCCAGGCTCCAGAGCATCCCCTCTGCCTGCCACGGGGGATGCACCCACCTACCCCAATGCACCCACCCGTTTAACCCAGGACCCCCACTGCCCCACTTCTCACCAAACAGGGGCTCTGAACGCTCCTGCTCATCAGCCCAAAGGCCAAAAATCAGTTCAGAAGGGATGATCTTTACCCTGCACATGCTCAAGCCCGTAAGAAAGGGCTGTGCAAAGTTATACTCCGGAGGTATGAATTTTCCTTCAAAGCAGACCACCCCGCCAGGCAAATTAGCAGATGGATATAGGTAGAAGAAGCAGCTGCTGTATTCAGCGCCACTTTTAGCATGCAGTTACCATTTAAAATAGACTGTGCAACTCAAAATAAAAGATGTTTCATCTATTTTTGTAAAAAGGAAAGACTCGTCCTAGGGTGGAATACCTACTACTGGACAAAAAAGCTAATTTTGTCGGGCAATTCTGTGTTAAGAGGCTATAAGAAGAATGTCATTAACCACAAAATGTAACCATAAAGACCATAAAACTCTACATTGTTAATTAATTAAATGCCTCATTAACTTTTTTTAACATGATTTATTCAATTTACAAAAAAATTAGCCACCATTGCCAAATACAGGAACATGTGGTGCCACAAACACACTTTTGGTTTCACAAGCATTTCTCACTAAGGTTTGGGGAAGGCTGTGAGAGTGCCACAGGGCAATTTATTATCTGTTCAGGTGCTCTATCTAAACCAGCATTCTGAAAATCACTCACAGTTAATCCAAAGAGTCAAACCAGAACATAACCAGACACCTCCACCTCTGCTTCTTGCAGTTTCTTAGCCAAACTGCAAACAGTAAGTCAAAGTATGCACGTATGCATGGTCCATCCTCATATGAAAGGAGCTGCCCTTCTTATGTACTCCTTTTACAGGGAAAGATGTCAGCATCCCCCAGGCCTCAAGCAGCACTATTCCCCCACAGCCAGCCTCAAAACACAGCCCTTGGGTGTGGAATTATATGCTGAGCCTTAACACTTGCCCCCAGCATCATCCCAAACCCCTGAAGTGATGTCCATTCCCGAGCAGGACACAGGAGCCCTGCAGGAGCTGTGCAGGGGCAGGATGGTGCTCTTGGAGCTCCTGCTCCTGTGGCAGAGACACTGGGAACTCCCCGTGCCCAGGCTAATGTCACTGCCTTCCCAGGAAGGATTTAATAACAAACCGACCAGGGAACTTTTCAAGTCCACTGTCATGGTTTCACCCCAGCCAGGAGCCAAGTCCCAGGCAGCCAACTCATTCACTCCCCCACCAGCAGGACCAGGGCGAGAATCAGAGAAGCACAAGGGTCAAAGGTGGAAAACTCATGGGCTGAGATGGACAGTTTAACAGGGAAAACAAAAGCCAAACACACAAGCAAAGCAAAACAAGGAATTCATTCACTGCTTCCCATGGTTGGGGAGATGTTCATCCATCTCCAGGAGAGCAGGGCCCCATCCCACCTACCAGTGACTTGGGGAGAAAAAGAACAACACTCCAAACATCTTCCCACTTCTCTGTCAACTTTATACACTGAGCCATGATGTCACACGGTCTGGAATATCCCTTTGGTCAGTTGGGGTCACCTGTCCTGGCTGTGTGTCCCTCCCAGCCTCCCATGCACACCAGTCTCCTCACCAGCAGGGCAGTAGGAAAAGCAGAAAAGGCCTTGGCTCTGTGTAAACCCTGCTCAGCAGTAACAAAAACATCCCTATATTATCATCACTGTGTTCAGCACAAATCCAAAACACTGCCCCATACCAGCCACTGTGAAGAAAATTAACCCTTCCCCAGCCAAAACCAGCAAATCCAGACACACACCAAAAAGCAACGAGGCAGAAAGACAGCCAGTGCTTCCTCTCACATCAAATTCATTACACAAGCCTTTTGTAATTTTTCCCAAAAAGGCTCCACGCTCCCTGTAATTCCCTCTTCACAAAAAGTAAATTACAGTTTTAAGACTACCATTATCTCAAGTCATTTGTTTCAAATGGGGAAAACAGAATGGATTTGAGAGTGGCCATACATTGGGATGAGCTGGTAGCATCCTGCTGAAGCATGGCCTGGCGCAGAAGCTTAGGAAGGGAAAGGCAAAGCTTCCCATCAGTTTCATCAGGGATTTCCAGGGCTGAAGACCATTTTCTGCACTGTCTTTAAGTAGCCTTGCTGGCTGCAGCCCTGCAATTTATCTGACCAGACACAAGCCACACTTCTCCTTCGACATTTCACACTCGGGTCAGCTTTACACACAAAATCGTATCCGCTCATTCCTGCAGCGATCTGGGGGACTGAGAGCAGGACAGAGGCTCATGGCCTCGCAGCATCTGGGCTCCCCACGGGTCCAAGAATGACACACACAGCTTGCCAGCACCTCTGCATGCTGAAGGGCTTGGAGTGGGATCTCTGCACAGCCTCGGGGCATCCCTGCTGCAAAGGCGGGCAGGCTGCCAAGGGCAGGCACGAGCTGATCCGGTCCCAGGGCAATCCAGCATTCCTGCCAGGGCTCGGCGGTGCCCTGCGGTGCCAGCCGCTTCCAGCTCCGCGGCCTCAGTCAGCACTCGGCTCCCTCTGCAAGCCGTGGCCCTGGTGATGCAAACTCCTCTGCCTCCCCTGCCACCGAGCTGGCCAAGTGCTGCCATCGCAGCAGCCAGGGAAGCCCCCATGTGCCCACCAGAGGTTGCTGCCCTGCTAACAAGGGTGGCAGAAAACTGACCTGTGTACTTGCCACAGGTCACAGACCAGCATGTTACCTTGACTCATTCAGATTTTTCTTGTTGTTTTTTTTTTTTTTACATAGAGGAATTTCTTACTCCTTGACCATTCTCATTTCTTTGTGCAGACAGAGGAAATTCAATTCAACTTAGTTCTACTAAGTGCAGTAGTCTCATCACTATCAAGAAAAAACTCTCAGCTATGGAGCTTCCACAGATGATCAAACTATCACAGCTCACCATGGGCCAAACATAGCTCTGACAGGGTGGCACAGCCACCCACCATTCTGAGCCTTGAAAAACATAGACAACATCAGATTCTGGCAGCAGTTTGGGTACATGGACTGGGCTCTTTCCCTGTCCTGCATTCCACCAGCAACAGAACCAACTGCTGCATGGTCAACACCACCTGAACAATCAAATCAAGCGAGCTGAATATTTAAGCTATTAAAAACATGGTGTTCACTTGAACTTTTGGGTGAATTCAAGTCAGAAAATGAAAATCCCCAATCAGCTGATAATGGGAAGGCATGGTGGCACACAATGTTACCCACACCTTGGTGAGCCTGGGTATCCCCAGCTTTCTGAAACTAGCCAATTTGATAGCAGAGAAGGAAATGGAGAGCCCTGGGCCCCTGCTTGAGGGAGACGTCAGCCCATCACTAAGTTTGGGAGCTGCTCCCATTGAGCTGTGCTCAGCAGAGGTGGTGGGCACAGAAAGCCAAGTGCTCAAGCATACTCACCCTGACAGACCCCATGCAGGAAGAAAATACACACCAATAGCTTGGAGCACATCCTACAGCATATTTTGATTTTGGACTCACAGAAAATTAAACCATTTAAATTACAGAGAATACAACAGAAATGTAACAACCACCTCTCCCAGCTAGAGCTGAAGTGCCCTGGGTTAGAAGAAGCCTTTGTCTAAGGTAAACAAAAACTTTCCAATAAACCCTGCCTTCTCAGAGCTGGACAGGGCCTTGCTCCACACAAAGCTCTCTCCAGCTACACAAAGGGCATTTCAAGGTTTTAGCAAATCCCCAGTGCTGGGCAGGCCCCACCCAGCTGATGCCACCTTCCCACGTGGGGCTCAAGCCCAGCTCCAAGGTCCAAGCAGCTCTCTCAGCAGCACGGCAAACCCTGCAGCCATGCCATGGGCAGCAGTCACTCTCTGCAGTGAAACCCCTCTGCACCAGATCTGAAACCAAGCAACAACGACGCTCATACCTACATGCCCGTATTTCCCCAATAAAAGCATGCTTCAAAATGGCAGGGCTAAGGGATTCATCGGTTTCTGATTTTTGTAGCAACAGGAGGCCCCTTTCATTAGACAACATTGTTCCAGCTACACCAAGCAGCTCCAGACGCCGAGTATAAAGCATGCAGAGTGCTCCTATGATGCGTCTGATCATGCAAGAGGACACTCCAAGTGCTACATCCTGTGTCACATACCAGATACTCCTTGGAGAGAAGAACAAAAATAAAACCCTTCTCCTAAACTACACGCTCTTCACAAACAACAAAAGCAGAAAACATACAGCTCATTAAAGATCACCATAAAGATTACTTGGGAGGGAAAGAAAAAAAAAGACATTCGTTCTGTTTGCAGATGGTTTATATTTAAAGGGACGTGAGGGTTACCAATAAAACTTCACCCTTTGCTCATTCCTGCAGATGCTGCTCACCCTGCATCCCTGCCAGCTGACCCAGCAGCAGTGGGCAGTCATTCCCACAGCAACCTGCCTTCAAGCCCCACACACCAGAGAAGGGAAAGCAGCAGGGGAACGGAGGCCACGAGTTTCAGCGACCCAACCGAAAGCTGCTAGTTCACAGAACTTCCATCTATAGAACCGGGAAGAGGATTTTAACTTCTGAAATTAAAGAAGAAACACCATCCCACAGGGCGCCGAGGGAGCCTTACCTCATAGCCCAGGCGTGCCGCCCGCTGCAGCAGCGTCTCCCCGGCGTTCTTGTTGACGATCAGGCGCCGCGCCTCGGGCGGCATGGGCCGGCTGGGGGTGCTCTCCTGGGGGGGGCTGGCGATGGGCGGCTGCGCGGGCTGCGCGACGGGGAGCAGCGAGGGCGTCTGCGGCACGCGCTCGTACGGCTTCTGCTCGTACGGCTTCTGCTCGTACGGCTTGGCCGGCGAGGAGTCGCAGTCTGAAGTCGGCTCCGGTCGCTTCCTGACTTTCCTCGTTACCGTGACCTGTCAAAACCATTACGGTGGGGGTTTTTTTATCTTTGTTTGCACAGTACAGTGATGGGACTGTATTCTGTCAGCAAGGAATTACACTTTTCTACTCGTACTTAATTTTTAAAGGAAGACCCGCTTACAGCATTTAAACACAAGATGCTTCACCCCTGCAACAGTGCCTTCAACTAAGGTTAAGAAAAGCAAACACAGAATGTGCAAAGCATCCGCGGACAAATCTGAACGCAATCCCCGCTACCCTGCATGCACGACAGTGCGTTAGTTTTAAGCAAGCTGGCTCTGCCTTCTGAGAGGCTGGTGGACAATTAAGTCTAAATAAAGATACCTTATCTTCAGCATTTTCGATATCTGTGGTGTCATCCCCTGTCAGAGATGACCTCCTTCTCCTCTCCTGCAGTGCCAAGTGTTTTGTTTTACACTGACGTTTCCCTGATGGCTTCTCACACTCGCTGTATTTCGGCATCAGAGATGCATGTTGGAAATCCTCCTCTTCGTCTGTGTACAGCCCATCTGTCTTCCGGCTTTCTTTAATTTTCTGCTGTTTGGCAGCCAACCTCGAGGCTGGAGTACAGCTTGGCTGAGCCTGCCTTTTGCTGTTTGCATTGGTGGATGAAAGGCTCTTCATGTGCGGAGACACCGGGAATACGGGCAAGCCTAAATGGGAAGGAAAGGCATTACACATCGCACGGTGCGTTAAAAGGAAAATGCATTGCTAGCACTTAACACAAGCTCCTCGACTGCTTAAGAGATCTACAATTACATTTTCAAATCATTAATATTTTAAGCGTTCCACATCCAAACTGTAAATAGCATCTCACCCATTGATGCTATGCTAACGGTTAGCGGGCTTTAATAAAAATCCCTGAATGAAATGCCCCACACAGGTGCTGGGCAGCGCCAGGGCTGTGGGGATGAGTGCCAGGCCAGTTTGGCAGTGCCACAGCCCAGCCACCATGGGCAGAGTTGAACAGCTGCAGTGAAAAACTCGCCTCCTTACCTAGGACTGCCTGATCTGAAGGGGAACCAACTCCTCCAGCAGCCTGGGCCCAGCCCGGCTTGTGTCAGTGGGGTGTAAGTGCAGACACGGGGATGGGAAGAGGGGACAGGAAGAAAGGTGGGAGCATGGATCAGATTTTAATGGGACAGTATGCTGGTTCTGCATCATGGAAGTGATGTTTTGGGAGAGGTGGGAATGTTGAGCTTAGCCCCAAGACAACCCTAAGATGAGGAACACCTCCTTGGCAGCACTTTGACTTCAAAAAAAAGGCAAGAGAAGAAAGACTACTCAAGGAGCTGTCCCTACAGAAGCTCTGTGCAGGCTCTTTATCAGAAAGCAGAGGGATTTTGCAGGAAAAGCAATCAGATGGTTTTTTTTTTCCCCAATAACTCCATTCAGAAGTGAGTCTTTTTTTGGGACATTGGGATAGTAAGGCCAGTGCTCTGCTGTCTGTGGCAGGATACTGGCAGGGCTGGGTTTTCTCTGGGGTTTAGCTCCAACAAGCTGGATCCCACAATCTGGGCCACATGCAAAAAGCATGGTTAGTTTTTTTCAGAGTGCAAGCAGGCTTACAACAAAACAAGGGCAAGAAAGTTGACTTTTTTATAGTCTGAATTTCCCTTGGGAGAAGAATTGAGGTGACCTCAGAACCAACTCCTCTGCAGAAAAATTAAAGGTTGCTAGAAAGGAAGGGACACTTCAGCCAAACAATACCACACCACCAAGGGAAGGTGTGGAAAAAACTTTGAGAACTTGGAAGAGTTCTGCGACTTTCAGAACAGAAGAGATGGCAGAAGCACATAAGCAGGCGCTCAAAGGAGAAATACCCTTACTTAAAGACATTAGGTCCGGAACCAGTTGGTAAAAAAGAAAATAAAATCTAGAATCCTCTTGGTGGGCAGTTTCACACTTTAGTCTTCCTTTAAATAGATCTGTGAAAGCAACTCACAGAAGGCTTTCTAGATTAAGGATGAAAACAGAAATCCCTCAGTTCTTTTGAGCCACTTTCTAGAAAAAGACACATACCATGCCTTGCCAAGCAGATGCTAGGGAATTTATGAGACACATGATGTGCAGATTGTTCAGCAAAAATCATGTAAGTTTTTCAGGCTTTGCAATACTGAAGGAAGGCACCTAGTCGTAGGCTGAGCCTATGGATGCAAGGCTGTCTTTCCAACTCTGTAGAGACAGCAGAAAGTAAGGAGTGTTTAATTCTCATGCTCCCAACTAACCTAATTGAGTAGCGCGTGAAAAGCCCAATTCCAATACAGAAGTACCATCACTACCTACTTAATCACTTACTAAAGAAAAAAAAAGATGGAAAAGATGGAAAGCAACGGCGAGGAGCTCTGGTGAGTGCAAATGGAACAAACAGCTGCATGCAGAAAAACTACAACAGAATGAAAAACTCACAGGTCTGGAGAAGGACAGAAATACTGAAAGGATGGAGGAGGAAAAAAAACACAGGAAGCTTATCTCAAAGAACTGCAGGCTTTCCCATGCAGAGATGCCGAGGCATTGAAAGCAGAAGTTTAATCACCACAAAAAATGTGTACTCCTGCCTGCAAACTCCACGTCAACTCTGTGCTTCACTTTGACCCTCCACAGTGGTGACAGCAGGCACCAGGCTAAATGTGCACCAGAGCTAAGAGATGGAGAGTAGCTATGCTGTGCACCCAGGAGCTTCGGGATCAATAACATTGCAAGATGCCAGCACTGCACAGAAAAAGCCATGCATCAGCCTGGGAAATGCAAGACAACAGGGGCAGAAAAGCAGCAAGTCATTGATCCTGGAATCCCACCCCATCTTTCTGACAACATGAAGAGAGAAAAAAACCAAGAGTGAGCAGGAATATACCTAAATATCCATGGAAAAAAAAAAGAAAACCCAAACCAAAAACCCCAAGAAACTCAGGCCTCTGACTGATGTGGGTTGTGGCAAGTCTGACTCAGAGCAGGACCTGCCTCCTTTCCCGCAGGAGCGGCTGCTGAGAGGTCCGCGCGGAAAGGCAGCTGCTGCCGCGGCACCTGAACGCTCGCTTGTTCAGCTCCCACCCCAGCAGCTGCCTCCTGCCTCCTGCCTCCTGCCAAGCCCGCGGCCGCCGCACTGCCTGCAGCCCGAGGCGGCTCCCAGGGGCTGGCACATGCTTCCCGGTGGGCGAGATCCTCCTGGCTCCTCTCCTCAGGGCTTTTGTTTCCGCTGGGAGCATCGGGAGAGCTGGCGCTGCACTGCCAGCAGCGCAGGGATATTGCTCAGCTGGGACCAGCAGAGGCCGTGGCTTCTGCCTCGGTCATGGGGCTGGGCAGCAGTGTCATGCCCTGAGGACATGCTGCACCCCGGAGACCCAGCATGACAACGTCACTTTGCAACAGGATCGAAGAATCATAAAATGGTTTAGGGTGGGAAGGGAGATCATCCCTTAAAGATCAGCCAGTTCCAACCCCTCTGCCATTGGCAGGGACACATTCCACTAGACCAGGTTGCTCAGAGCCCCATCCAACCTGGCTCTAAACACTTCCATAGATGTGGCAGCCACAATTTCTCTGTGCAGCCTGTTCCAGTACCTCATCACTCTCACAATAAAGAATTCCTTCCTAATAACCTAATCTAAGCCTACCCCCTCTTAAATCTGTTACCACTTGTCCTATCACTACATGTTCTCGTCAAAAGTCCCTCTCCGGGTCTCTTCGAGCCCTCTTTTAGGTATTGGAAGGTGCTATAAGGTCTCCCCAGAGCCTTCTCTTCTGTGGGCTGAACAACCCCAATCCCCTCAGCCTGTCTTCACAGCAGAGGTGATCCAGCCCCCTGATTATCTCTGTGACCTCCTCTAGACTTGCTCCAGCAGGTCCGTGTTTCCCGCGCTGGGGGCCCAACAACTGGACATAGCACTGCAGGTGGGGTCTCACAGGAGCAGAGCAGAGACAGAATCACCTCCCTTGACCTGCTGCCCACACTGCTTTGCATAAACACAACTGGAGTAACAAGCCCAGAAGTCAGAAACCTCCACATTCCCAGAGATTTGCAGGCAGGAGCGGCAAACCATCATGCTGATGTTAGACTGAGGCTTCAGAGGCACAGAGGCAACCCTCATGTCCTGTTACAGCCTGCTCCTTGGGATACAACCAGCTGCTCAGCAGGAGAGACTGCCACAACTGCAGGCAGTGCTTGAGCACAGAGAACAGCTGTTCCCAGCCCCAAACTAAAAAAAAAGCTGCAAGTGACAGTGTATATTCTCATATTGACAGTCTCTGCTTGTTTAAGAAAAGTTTGAGGACTAGTCCTGAGCAAGACAGACAAGCTGGAAGTCTCTGTCCCCATGAGACTGTCATGCAGAGAATGCTCTGTCACACAATGGAGAAAAATGCCCTCATCCCAGTCAACTAAGAACAAGGAGACTCAAAAGTTTACACTTCAACAGGGCTGGAGAAGCACCAGCAAAATTATCTGAATGATATCCAGTGTCTTTGTGCAACAAACAGCGAGGCGCAGTTTAGTCAAGTTCATGATTTTATAGCAGCTTCCAAACCCAAGAGTTTTTTCATAGCCATAGGGCAACTGAATCTGAATGCATTTGGGAACGGTGAATAAATTGGGAGCCACCTCTTTTTCTTTCCCAAGGCCACGACCCTGTCACTGCCACAGGAGGCATTGCAGGGGAAAGTGAGAGCATCCTTACACAATACAACTTCTTGTTAGTGACCCTCGTTTAATCTCTACAAGGTATCTCTCTCTGAAAGTACAAAGGTGAGGGGCAGGGGTGTTTGAGCCGATACCACGCTCACCAAGGCAACACATAAAGCAAGGAACTAAGAGTCAAACCTCCTTTTTGTCCTTGGTTTGTTAAACCAAGTTTTCTTCTCCTGTTACACAAATCCTTTTGGATGGATCCTTCCCCATCAGTAAGCATCAAAGTTTGGGGGTTTCTGCCCTCAGGTAATACTACCAAGGAGGACAGATGAGGAGCTTTAGGACCGAAGGGAAGCTGATACTTTTGCCTGTGACTGTTTCAGAGACACTACCAAGGAAAACCTTCACTGGCACAGGATGATCTGGACTTGGTCCTTTTCACTGTGTGGGACAAGAGGATCCACTCTCCTCATGCAATGGGATCTCAGCTAAACTATAGGTTAGGCCAGCTGGAACGTCTGCCAGTCGATGAAGCTCCCAGGTTTGGGAAGAAGGAAGGAGCCCAAATGCCCAATTTCTCGCTCCCAGAAACAGTCATTCCTCAAAAACAAGCAGAGTGTTTGGAGAGGAAAGAGCAAGAAAAGAGAAAAAAGAGAAAGGGGGATTTGTCCTGTGGACTGTGTGATTCCATTCCCCATCAGTTCTCCAGCCAAGCTACAGCAGCAAAATGTTGCAGAGAAGGAGAAAAGCATCAAAGCAGACAGGAGAGTGACCTGTCCATCCCAATGAAAATTTGGCAGATTGTACCCACAGGCTTTTCCCCAAGATAGGGAATTGACGGAAATGGGAGAGAGGATGGGGAAAGGAGGAAATGGAGTGAGAGGAAAAGAAGAAGCCAAAAACAACTCAAAGAAAGCTGATACCCTTTGAGGAAGCAACTCCTTAGGAGAGAGCTGCTGGAAGACCTCTGCCAAGGGGCCGGAAGCGGGGTGAAAGGGATTTACAGGATGTGCTCAGGACAAGCCAGCAAAGCATCCTTGTCAGGAGGAGGACGAGCTTTGCTCGTGAGCATGTGGCCTGGGAAAGGCAGGGGGAGCCAGCAGTGCTGAGGGTGCTGGAGGCATTGGGTTCCCAAGATCAAGAGCCGCTGTTTTAGAAGCTCACAGCCCCTCAAACCCTATGTGTGGTTAAACCCTTACACCACCTAGCAGTCCATTTGTTCCCTCTCTCACCCAAAAGCATGCCCACATTTTATGCCCTCCCCAGCTCCCCTCTAGAGTCATAAACTTCATCTTCACATCATCTACGAAAATATTTAAAGCCAAAACACACACGCACACACACACAAACACATAGTTACACACACATACACAAACACGTTTTCTTGTCTGACAAATATCAGCTACAGTGCAATGCTTAAAGAGGAGGTGTCAGTCCTTATAAAAATGGACATCTACAGAAATAAATATATAGTTAAAAAAAAAAAAAGAAAGAAGAAAAAAACTCTAGACAATTCCTTAACATCGGTGGCAGCATGCGTCACTGTAAATGCTAAAGCCAGCTGGTTTCCCTAGTAGTCTCTGCATACCTTGTTCATTGTCACTTGTTTTGAGGGACTCTTCAGACCAACTTCTATTGCTTTTGGCCTCTGACCTTTTCTTGGTGTGCCTTTCTTCTGTGAAGTCTTTGACCTTTGCAGTGGCCTCTGGCTGAACAGCCTCAGCTAAATCTTTCCTGCTTTGCCGGCCCAACTTGCCGGACGGGGATCTCTCTGGTGACACCTGCTGCTCCCATAGTTCCCTAAGATGCTGCAGGTGACGCTGCTTTTTGGGATGGAGCCCTGTTAATTCAATGCACACCTTCAGGTTGGTCACCTCATTACAATTGGGCTCTTCTAAGTGGTTAGAGGAATTGTTTGTCATTTCCCTCTCAGGCCAGTCATCTAATGGAAAAATAACTAAAAATTAATCAAAAAGCCCCCTCAACTTAAAACAAAAGCTACATTTCACTTTCGGGGCATATAGTCTCAGCTTTACCACCACACTATGCATTTTAAAGCTTCGCTCATTACGGGTTACATGCACTACAGTAACTTGCACTGCTGTGGCTACAGTGGCCAATAACTAGTGCTTTATCCTTACATACCAAGTTTTTTTTATATATACATATATATATACACATATATATACATACATATATATACATATATATAATTTAAAGTGAAATGACAGTGCTCACATTAGTAACTAGCAAGTTCAAAAATGGTAACACATTAAGCCAAAGGGACGTTCCTTTCACAAGACATTCCTTGAGAGAGACCAAAGCAAAATGCTGTCTTACCTTTGGAGTTCTTCTTCTTTTTTGCTTTTGATATAACTTCGTCCTGCAGTTCATCCACAAAGCTTTCATTTTGGCTGCCATCATTTTGCACTCTCTCACCAGAGTGTTTACGTTTCCTGTCCAGACGTGGACATGAATGTTGGCCAAAATCTTCTGTTGGCTGGTCTTCTGCCTTTTCATATACAGAATGTCTCTCTAAATAACATTTCTCATTTGAGAGATCTTTTTCCTCTGGAGTTTCAAGAAAGTGACCTCGGTTGTTTTCTGTACTAGTAAAGTTACCTAAAAATAAAAAACAAACAAACACCACAAGACCTAATAAATACGACACAATTCATTGTGAGAACGCTTTGCACTCTGATCTCTTCAATGTCATCTCCATTAGGAATTACAGCTCATAAGGCAAATAAACACAACATTGGGCTTGAGAACAAGCCTCCTCTGCCCAGCCTAAGGCAGCAGTTTTCTCAACACTTAAGCACAAAACCCCCAAATGCACACTATTTTGTGTTGTTTTTACATTAATTTAAGAAGCACAATATTCACTATACTTGTATCCATAGAAACATCACAATATGCTTTTTTAAATAAAGAAACATCTTTAGATACTGAAAGCACAAACCCTTTTCAGAAAGCAACCTCACTCCCCTAAACTGTGGCAAGTAACAATCCAGTCCAAAAATACCTTCTGATGACAACCAAGTATTAGTCCTCCCTTAATTCCTAATCTTTCACTAACTTCTCCCATCAAATTGCAGAGTCTGACTTAAAAGCATTCATCTCTTCTTCTGGAGATATAAATGGGATACAGAACATGCACACACGGACACAGAAATACCACTAAGAATAGCTGTGATATTTTGCAAAAAAGCACTACTTGAATCCAAGGTTATAAAAAGGCTTCCTCACTTCAAGTAACCAACCAGTCACTGTACCTCACATGATCTCTGTCACCTTTTAAAACAGACCTCACTTTTTTCAAGGAGTATTTCCAGCAATAGCAAGAGGGTGAGCTCTGAAAAGCTTACTAGAAACTGGTCTGACAAATTAGCCACAAAAACACCCATGCTGCCTCGCCCGCACTAACTTCAGCCTCCCTCCAATACTGTTTGCCCAAATTCAGACACAGTCTATGCAATTTTAAATGGATGCTTGATTTAAAATTACACTTAATCACCATCTTGAGTAACGTTATTTTCTTGGGTTTAACCAAACTAGCAAAGGCAAGGTTAGGCAGAGATGCAGTACAGACTCCAACACAGATAATCAGCTCCTATTTGCAATTCCCACAAACAAGTTGGGGTTCCCACGTGTTTTAGCCCTCCTGGCCGACCAACACTCCACACCTCTGCCATGCTGTTTGGCACACTGTATGTTCCATCCTACTTCCCCATGGCTCACTGTCCTTTTTCCTCTTCCTCCTTCTTGCCCTTCCTCCTTCTCCCACTTCCCTTCCTGCAAACACATTTGCTAGTTTCCTATGTGGACTCCTGACAGCTCTGTTGCCCTTCCCTCCCACAGATCCTCTCTCCCTTTTACTCAGTTTTTTACAGGTTGCCCTGTCCAGCCTGGCCTTCAACTTCTCTTCCCCCTTATCAGGGCTGACACTGCTCCCCTGCAAACCCTTCTCCCCTCCTGTGCCCTCCAAAACCCACCACTGGCAGTGTCTGGAGGCAGGCCAACTCTATCCCACTTTATCTTGACAGCACCTTCCTACAGCTCTGCCAACTCCTGGTTTCATGACCATCCTGGAAATACTTCTTGTCAGTAATGGAAGGCTGGGGGGTGTGGTGAGGGGAAACTTCCCTGGTGTGTTTTCTCCTCACCACAGTCTGGAAATGGCTCCAAGTAGCACCAAGGGCTCTGGAAATGTTTGTCGGCACCAGAAGACACCCCAGCATAATTTTTACACTGCTTGGGAAGCTGCCTGCAGGGCTGCTTGTAAAACAGCACAAGATATCGGCCAAGAAAAATCAAAACAAAAGCTGATTTTCTGCAGGCGAGCAGGACGCTCGGGCTGTTCCGCTGCTCAGCGATGCTCCTCTCCACAAGGCCGTCTGGCCAACACATGCTGCTTCCAAGACTTTAAAATGCACTCTGTCACACTTCCTCCAGCCAACAACACTGAGATGTTCCAGAGAACAGGTATCTCAGCTTACTATGACCGTGCCTCTAAATCACAGCGTCCCCTCAGACCAGAATGAATCTGGCAGCACCCTGTGCTCGCACATCTGGCACGAGGACACCGCCCCACAGCTGCGCCCTATAACCACACCAAAACCACCAGCAGTCCTGTTTCACACAGCATAAAAGCAGCTGGCCCAGCCACGTTTTAAGTATCACAATAGAAATAAATGCGTATATCAGATTTCATTTTACATTTTTAATGCAATCTGCTATTTTCCTCCTTTCATAAGGAAACATTATACTTCTATGGTCAGTTTACCTGAAGAGATCAGGTAAGGGCACTCTCAGCCCCACCCCTGCTGTCTTGGAGCCTTCTCATCTCCAGCAGCACCAACAGCTACACGCCGTGGATCATGCTGAGAGTCGCTACACTGGGATAGCTTTCCTGCTACTAACACTGTCTGGCCTGAGAAAAGGCAGGCACATCCTGACCAATTCCCAGAGAAGCTCCTGCAGGGTCAAAGGAAGTAGCAGGCTGTAGGGGGGGGCAGGGGGATGATGGTCTTAGTCTTTACGGCTTGCAGGAAACAGCAACCTAATTCCAGCCTGCCACCACCGAAAGCAACCTGCTGCAGATTAATTCCTTCTCTATCTCCAAGAGGACTTGGCACAGGGATGTCGAGCGCCGCTCACTCAGACCGTACGGAAAAATAAAGAGGGGAGAGACCTCGCTAACAGCTTGTCACTGTCAGCCTTCCTCCGGGGCTCCACATGCTGGGAAGAACAGCACACACCTATTGCGGTTCATCCAAAAAGCCCTCGCTGCCAGCAGCTCCGTGACACCTTGGCCTCCGCTGCCCGGTGACATCCCAGAAGGACCCTCAGGGGACCAGAGCTACGTCTCTGCAGCTGCTGAGCCAGAAATCCCTCTCAAGGACCGCCCGCTGCACACGCGGCTCTGAAATCCGTCCCGCTGGCTGCAGCTAAGACCATTAGGGAAGCGGCATCTCCGCACACTAATCCCGGTTGTGTAATCACCCCGCTCCGAGGGGAGCGCAGCCCGGCGCGGCCAGGGAGCTGCGGGACATGTCCTTGCCTGTGTGTTCCGGCACTGCCGCCTCTCCCGCGGCCAGATTTTCAGTGCCAAAGAACAAAGGTCACTCACTGCTGGGGACACGGCACGGCCCACGGGCTGTCAGGCTCTCCTCGCAGCCTGCACGGACACGTCGCACGCCCAGAGGCTTTTCCCCCGGCACAGCTGCGGCTGCCTCACGGAGCGCAGGCTCTATTAATATTTTACCACCGGATTCCACGCTGTCCTCAAACTGTTTTGCAAGCAACCAGGATCAGACGCAATGTCTCCCCAAATTAAGATACAAATGTCAACAAGAAGCACAGCAACATAAGCACAACGTGCGTGCCCAACAAAGATGAGGAGAATTTATCTGCTTTTGTTCCCACCACCCCCCTCCCATGCCATGTATCTACAACATCCTTTTCTCTGCCTGAGGAAGAAAACAACAACAAAATACTTGGGAGTTCTCATATCATCATTATTCAAACAGTGGCAAGGTAGCCAGAAACACAGGATAAATGCTGAGTTCTCATAGCAACACACCTCTATGAGTAAGGAGATTAAACTCTTAAATGTGTTCCTTCCTCAAGCCTCCCGTATTTGCCAGTCTCACACCAGCTGTGACAACCAACACCAACAATTCAAACCATTTCTCACTGTCCTACTGATCTACAAACAAGGAAGAATTAAGAAGATGCTTCTTTACAGCTGGTTTCTGTCTGAAGCAGTATCTTCTCAGTGCACGGGTTACAATCTCACAAGAAGCAGTTACACGCACAAACACGCTGCCCAAAAAACTTTCTTTCGTTATTCCATCTTCCTGTTGCTGTCAACTGCTGTCAACAAGACCAGACCCTCCCATTCGATGCAAACAAGGAAACATATCTTAGTGTTTAAGCTGTAGATTCTTTTGTTCAAATAACATGGCAGCTAAAAACAGCCTTTCCTCTTCCCTGGAGCAACCTCTCATTGCACTCACTTAAATGCAAGGCACCCTTTATTCATCCAAGAACAGTAATGACTACCCAAATGCTAAAACCTAATATTCAGTAGGGAGATCACAACAACAGTAAGAAATTCCCTAAGACATCCTCAGAATTCAATTCTGAGTATCCCATGGGGCAGAGGGAACCCAGCTGATTTCACTTTTCCCTCCAAGTACCTCTGCTTGGGAGCTTTAAGCATGTTTCACTCTGCCCAAGCCTACCACACTGCACAAACAAGCAACCATCACTCTCACTGCACAGACTTTTTATTTTTTTCCTTTTTTTTTTTCACTATGTCCTGTGGCAGGAAGGTAATAACTGACCAGGGCAAAGGACATGTTTACTGCCTCCATCTTTCATTTGTTCCGGTGTACACACAGCCCAGTAAGAAAAAAAGAAAAGCAGGGCATCACCATGCAGAGGGACACTTGCACCTCACTACAATGCTAAGATCAATTGTGCAACGTGTTTTGGCACACTGCACCATTTACCTTCACACATATCAACTGCTTTAACTTTTTCCTCATGACCTCATGCCTTAAGATCAGGCTTCTCATATACTGGGGTAATTTTGCCCAGCTAAGGCTTAAACACACAGTGTCTTCCATCCTAAATATTAAATAAACAGGTGAAGTCATGCTCCCCAGTCAAGAAAGTCAGAGTTTGTAGAATTCATTCAATCTTTCACACTCGGGTATGATTTTCAGAACCTCTGGAAGAGCTTTGTTACGAACCGACATGCGATCATCACATGCCCGTATTGATGTGTGTGTCCGTGCCAATAGCTTAAATCACTTGATCTCTGAACAATCCTATGACTCATGGCATATGCATCCCATAATTTATCATGTTTGTGCTATGAAAATGCACTGGAGCAGCATTGCCTCAGCAACATTTACAAGTCACCTTGGCAACAAAGCAGCTTTGCGGCCGCTCTCAGATGCCCGGTCTCAGATGCCCAGCAAAATCTAGATGAGATGGAAGAGAACTGAAGCACTTCTAATTTACTGATCGCCTTTAATTGCTCATTAATTAGCTAACATGGCTACCTGCCTTAAATTGGGCCTTAAAAAAAAAAGGCAAAACAAAAAGCTAAATGAAACCAAAGCCCACCTCTTTCACACTCTCCCAGAAGGCTCGATGCCCAAACTTAAGGAGACTCCCAGTACAGAAAATCACGCACTGCCAAGTCAGAGCAAAAGTTTAAGGAACCAGATATTGTGCCTCTGTGTGCTTCCAAAAAAGTCTATACATGTGCAATGCAGCTAGGAAACAACAGCAACTCCCAGGACAAGCTAAAAAAAAAGCAGTTTCCATCCCATCAAATGCCTCTGTAAGCATCACCTGCCTGTGTTATTTAGCCTTTTGTTGTACTGGCAGGTTTAGAGGAGCCAAGGGGGCAGGCAGCTGCCAGGGCCCCGACCGGCTCTGGTGCTCCATGCCAAGCACAGCAGAGGCGGCAGCAGGGGAGCCCTGGGAGCTGGCTCCGTGCCACAATCACAGTTTTGGATGCAGTTTCCTTCTTCCCCGCCGACATCAGGCAGGTGAAGTGCTGGCAGTGGGGGCAGAGCAGCCCGCCAGTTTCACTCCTAAATTGCCTCCTCACACAGGTAAAGGCACGGCTGTTTCACTTCCAAGCTAGCGCCAGACACACGTGAAACAGAGGGAAACAACTTTCCAAGCACAAAGATCGCTTGCAGGCGGCAGAAAGGAAACAGAAGAGGCTGGAAACCATCAGCTCATTCCCGTTCAGGAGCTTTAAAGCCAAACACACCAACAGCGTGGTCAGAAATTGAAGGCAAAGGGAAGGCAAAAGATAAGCAGCCCTGGCTCTCACCGAAGGGGAAGAGAAGGCAGAGCTCATCACCCTTTTCCAGTCACTCAGTGAGAGATGCATTAAGGCTGCTGGTGGCTCAAGCCCCAACAGAGAGCCCAAGCCACCACAGTAGAGGCATTCAAGAGGTGTGAAACTCAGCTTCCTGATTTATCAGCTGCTATCCCGAGGGGCAGGAGGTGAACCACCACGATAAAAACCTTTTACTGAGACCTGAATCTGTACTGGTAAGTATTTGCTGCTGCCCAGGCGGGCGTACAAAAAAAGGAGCTCCCTCAGCAGAACAGATCCGTGCTTTTAGGAGTTTAGACATTTGGCCAAAGTCTGAAATAGCCTGTTAAGTCAGAGCTAATTAGCAGAGGAGAGGAATGAACTAACATAAGACTGAACATACTTTCCCTGCTTCCAAGAGTTATTTAACAGTCTCAAACAAATTTTAGCCAGCAGATTCAAGTGCCAGAGATCTCACTAAATGGTGAATTTACAGACAAACCATATCATCAGCCTTTTGCAAGGATGGGGGGAGGGGTTTCAGCATACAATTATGCTCTAATATTCATCCCCTCCACAACCACCCAACACCCCTCCAACAAGCAGCTTTATGTCCCTGAGCAAGCCTGCCTTCTCTCTCTCTGTTAATCCCCTGCACCCCCACCAGCTCCACAGCCCCTCATCCCCACTCTGCTGAACCCTCCTTGCAGCCAGAACAAGCCAGCAGGACAGGACTGCTGCTGCCGCTGCTCTTCTAGCTTTCCTGCACACCCAGAGTAGAATTTAACAGAGGACATCACCAGGGCATCCCAAGTCCTCTGAGGAGCAAGGAAGGCTGCAATGGGGACTGCCCAGCTCTCAGCTTTAGCACAGGGACTGCAAAGGCAGCTGTGCCTTCCTCTCCGCAGCTACCTCGATACAGCTTGGAGAAGGAAAAGACTGCCCAGCTTCCAGATGCTCAGCCTGCCACTCCCCACCCTGCTGCCCTCTCCACTTCCACAATTAAAACTTTCCCACTCTATTTTGCCATGCCAAGTTTTGTTGAGGCTGTCATTTCAGTGATAGCAATGGCACAGTAACTTGAATTTAGGTGAGTAACCGAGCAAGTACGATTGACCAGCATGCTCTCTGCCAAAAGCATTAACCAAAGACCAGAACAATAATTCAAAGTTATTAAATTGCCTGACTGAAATTTTCTACTAGCCCTGCTCATGAATCTTCACCTACCAAGGAGCACACTTAACCACTAAGTTACACAGCTGCACGCACACACACAGAGCGCAGTCTGCAGTACAATTCCTCTAGTTTTGCAATGCTTTCAGCACCGATCTTTTTTTCTGAGTTGTTCAAAACAAAGTAGCAACAGAAGGAACTGATCCATTCCTTAAATACCTAGGTAAAACAAACAAAAAAAAAAAACCAAAAAAAAAAAAAGGTGGAAACTGACAGAAGCCATATGCTTACCAAGAGTGCAACAAAAAAGAAGTAATCTTTCTCGCATATAGTAAAAAAATTCTATAATACCGTTTATTTATTTTTCAGTTTATCTTACTTTTAGGACCTTGCATTTTCCACAGTCCTCTGACACTCTGTAACTGCCTAGAGGAAACAGACAGCCCCACAGGGAATTTCCCAGATTGCGTGCAAGGACCTGTGCCTCACACACCTCCCAGCCACTGCCGCAGAAGTCACCCAGGCAAAGTAGCTTCTTATCATTTGGAGTTGTTATTGCCAGCTTTTATGGATAAGCCTGGCAGATCACATCCTTCCCCACTTCCCTTCACTCTTCTGTCCTCCATCCTTGCTTTCAAGACTGCAATATCGGCATATCTCAGTGCTACTGCAACTTCAGGAAGCTGAACTCCTTCTTGCTTTCCTGTCTTCCCATATCCTTTCTGTATTTAAAACATAACCTTGGACAGACCTTTGCTTTCACTGGCTGATGTAGTACCCCATCAGCTAGAAGGAGGATCTCTCTAAGGCAGCAACTCAGTGACAGACAGTTAAGCATCTCCTGAAAAGCAGGTGCAATGGCAACCAGAAACTTGCAAACCCCAAAACAAGCACAGAGGGTACCAGCCGTGGCAACTCAGCACCTGCAGAGGATGAGGTCAGTGACTTTCACCAGCAACACAGTAGAACAGGAAGATTTGCTTGCTTTGCTGCAAGCTGCCATGGCAAAGAGACACATACACGCTTCAGAAAGCCATCTAAATTCGCTTACATCTGTCATTGTCATTTTGGTCAGCAATGGCATCTTCCAGAGCAACAGACTTTGGCTTCTTTTCACTGTTTCCTTTCAAGTTTTCCCAATCTGCCTGGCTGAATCTGCAGACCTCTGAGTCTTTGGTAGCTGTTTGGCCTTCTCTCTCTTTCATCTCCAACTCTGAGAAGCGCATCATTGCACGCTAGAAAGAGAATTGATATAAAAAAAAGTCTTGCAATAAAAGCTACTTCATTTACCTTATCTTATATGAAAGCATTTCCAAAGAAAAATTGACTCAAAACCAGGGTTTCAGATAAACAGCTAAGGGTAGGATTTTAACACACCTGACTTTTAAAACAGTGTTCTAGCATCTTATAAGCAAATAGCCACACAATTCTTCCACATATAAGTATATATATGTAAAAGATTATATATAAATGTATATTATATATAAAACAAAAACATTCCATTTTAGAGGAAAAAAAAGACAAAACCAAAAAGAAATAAATTTAAATAAAATAAAATAAAATAAAAAACAAACAACAACACAAAACCATACAATGAATAAAAGACGACCATGGCCCACAAACTTCCCTTTGTGTATTTGGAAATGAAATTTAACTCAAAGGTTTATGTAAGAGTCTAGTAATAAAAATTTGAAGAACTGACCTCACAGTAAGCAGCAGGTAGACATAAAATACTGTCCTCTTGTAATCCTTCCATCTATGTAATTAAAATGGGCACTCAATGGATCATTTAGATAATTTCATCCATTTTTATAAGCATAAACCAATTTTTTTCTTAACAATGCAAAACAATTTGGCTTAACTCATCCCTTCATTAAAAGTAAAACACCCTAAGAATATTCCTACACAATATCTGTCTATCATCCCTTAGCATCAACCTCAATACCACTCCTACTCCTCCCTAGGCGCTCACTTGGAACCAACGCTGCCTGAGACCCACTAATGCATGACTGCAACTCCTCACTATCCAACGGCACGTTTGGCATACTAATCAAAACTTCTGGGTACGCTGTGCTAGCTGGCACTACAGGCCAGCTCAGAAATTACAGCCAGCGCCAAGGTAACATGCATGCCTGTCCGACTCCCCTTGAAACTGCACAAACATTGCATTAACGTGCATTAACATTTGTATCAGATCTTAGTAAAAGCCCTTTAAAGCCTGCTAGCCCATACATAACTATAAGCCACACATACTATTCTTTACATCACCTCACTCTCAATAAATAAACTTCCTTTGCTATTTAAAACCATTTATGGCGAGTATGCCCCAACAAAAAAACTTTCTGGTCTCCCCACCTGCGCCGCTTCTCTCAACTTTAAAAACTCAACTGTGACTTGCAACAGAGAAATAACGACAACAAGCGCGGCGGTTGCTGGACCGCGCGGACTCACCTGCAACGCCCGCTGCTCCCGGCTGAGCTGGCTGGAGTCGGCGTAGAGTTCAGTCGTCACACACTTGAATCGGTCACCTACATAACCAGCAGAGTTTGCGATCCTCTTGGCCAATTTAGACGGCTTGGGTTTCAGTATTTTGCCATCAGCAGACTCCGCGTCGTCGGCTCCGTCTTTGGTATAGGTCTGGTTGGCATCGATGCTTGGCGGCGCCGTCCCCAGGCAGAATGGCTTCGCGTCCTCCTGCACCTTGCCAAAAGCCAGAGCTGGAGCATCGCTCTCGTGCACGCTTTCCAAGAAAACAGGAGAAGGCTGGACTGCCACTCTCTCTTTAGGCTGGCTCACAGATAAATCTTCTTTCCTTAAGCCGAACACTGATGAACTCTGGGCTTGCTTGAAATTATAGGTTTCGTGAACATCATTATTTCTTCCAAACTCCTCTCTCATTACAATAAAATCTCTGTGCTGAGACGCTTGCTCTACCTTGTGCTTTGTAGGGTCATTAGTCTGATTACTGCTTTCTGTAGCAAAGCTGGCTTTCGTTACGTTTGCTTCGCTCTTAGCTTCTTGCTCGTCTCGCAGAAGATCCGGGAAGAGGTGTTTGTCGCTTTTTGCAGAGTTTTTACTATGGCCAGAGTTCTGGTGCAATTTCACACTCTTGTCACCGGGCACTTCGAAATGCATCTTCCCACCACTCTCCAGGAGCTCTGGCATTCGGCCCCGCAGAGCCGGGTCCTCATAGCGAACCCTCTCGTGAGACCGTGACCTCCGTTCTGTCTTCTCCTCCTTATTGATCTCCAAAGCTGAATGCTGCAACAGCATGGGGTGCACCATCCCCACTCCCAGCGCATCCTGGTAGGTCATGAACTCCCCCCTCCCAGCTGGCAGGCTGTAAGGGAGGCCAGGTTTGGGAGCCAGGTGGGTGGGGTAGAGGCTGCCGTTGGGCAGCAAGACAGGGTGAGGGTAGACATGTCCTTTCCCGTGGAGGGTGAGAGGGCTGATGGCAATCCCCTCCGGCACTGGATATGGGAGGTAGCTCCTGGGGTAGGGCAGAGGCGGAGAGCGAAACGCCTCGTTGGGCGGCAGGAAGATGGGGCTGGAGGCCAGGGCAGTCTCAGTCGCCTTGAAGTTGGCTTCCTGACCACAGGATTTGGCCACCTTACTGCTGTGTTTCGCAGGGGTGGCAACGGGCTGCCCGACGTGCTGTATAACTGAGGCGGTGCTCTCTGCAGAGCTCCGCGCCGTCTTGGCGCAATCCACGTTGGCATTGGGAGCTGGTGACGCTGACGCTGGCCGCCCCCCCGCTGACACCGTCCCCGAAACGCTGCCAACCACTGCTTCCGTGCCACCCATCCTGGGGCAGGAGGAACTCCGCGGCTGTGGCATAACCCAGTCCAGTGCCTTGTTTTTCAGTTGGACATTCTTCCCAGCCTCCTCATTGGGGCTGGGACCAGGAACAATCCAAGAGGATGGCGCCGTGCTGATAATTTCAGGCCTGTAGATGGGGCAGCTGTTCCCGGGAGAAATGGTTTCTTTCTGAACGATGTCACTGCCTGGCAAGTGTGTCCCCCCTCCTGCCCTTCCATGCACCAGCACCGTTGGCATAATTTTCTTACTGTGGTCCGACTTGCCCACTGTTTCCGCATCAACCACTTTCGCCGACAAGTCCAGTGGTTTGTCAGTGACATCTTTGGTCGGGGTCTGCTTTTCCAGGAGTGGGGGAGACCTGCTGTCTTTCCGGTCATGGCCAGCTTTCCGTGCATGGGGGGCAGATGGCAGGGGTGCCTCCCCAGCATCACTGCCTTTGGGGAGCTTCCCATTGGAGAGGCGAGCAGGTGGAAATTCACTGCCGATGTTCACATAGGGCTTTGGGAGCGTAACAGCAGAGGAGGGAGAGGTGGTGATCCTGGGGAAATGTTTGTGGAAATCAGCATATGCATCCCCAACCTGGGCAGGCAGGGGGAGGCGGGGAGACGGCCGGGGCGAGTGCGGCAGCAGGAGTGCGGGATCTGCTGGCAAGTTGGCAGGGGCTGGCTTGGCGGTGGGGACCCGGGGCTGCTTGCTGCTCTGGATGTGGGGGTAGGCGTGCGTGTCCACAGGGGTGCCTGGGCTCACACCCATCTTCCACGACAAGCTCTTATCCGGACAGTGCACCAAAGGTGGGATTGCTGGTGAAGCTGAAGCAGTCGAGAGCCTCATGGGCGACGCCAGAGACGAAGGGATGTGAGGGGCAACGTAGTGGGAGGGAGGCAGGTATAAAAAACGTTCACCGTTCGTACATACAGGAGAGTAAGCCAGGTGCTGCGGTAAGCTGTAGGTGGACTGCTGAGGTAGCAATGCCTTGTACATGTTCAACGAATACTTATTTGGTGAGTCAAGGAAAGGGTATATGGTGGGCGTTGCACCATCCATGTAGGGGTTTACCCAGGGGAGCCTTAGGTAACTAGCACCATTGACACCGAGGGGACTCTGCCTGTCACCCGCAGCTCGGTCCAAACCCAGTGTCTCCCCTGTCGGGACAGAGTTTTTTTGTATTCCAGGTGGCGTTTTGTATATAGCGCTGAAGCCATTCGGGGCTTTTCCAGAGACAGCTGCGCTTTCCACCGCTTCAGGAGGATTAGATTTAAACTGTATCTCTGGATTTCTTTCAGGAGTAAATCCCAGGCTGGCTATCGAACCCGCAGCATCCCGTGATTTTTCCGAGCCAAGTCCGCACAAGCTGGAATAAACAATGCTACTGGGGACTCTGAGTCCTTCTCGCATGAGCCCAGACCTGTCCATACTCAGAGCTGCAAGACTGTCGATGCGATGTGCTGTAGCTGCATCCACCTTTTACAGAACAAGAAGCATGTTACTTTCACATCTCACTAACACAACTAGCATTCAAGCTACAGATAGATCAGCATTTTGGACGAGAAACAGAACAATGCAAACATGCTGTTTGTTGTGAAAACGTACAGGGGCTGATTACACTGGAAAACTGGAGAACATGAACCTACGGAGCAATATGTATAACATCACAAACATCAACACCAATCTTTCCAAATCCAAAATTCAAACAGCCAGGAACAAAGGATTGGAGGACTCAAGCAGTCAGGAGTGGCCCAGAGACAATGCTAAGAGGCACTGTTCCTGTGCAACCACTGGCTCTTCAGCCCCAGCCCTCCCAGAGCAAAAGGATGTGGGCTGTGGCATGGAGACCAGAAAGAGAAGGATGGAGTGCCTCTCCTCCTGATCCTTATCCTCCTCCTCCTCCAAGACCACTCCCTCCACCGCACCTCTGTTCTGGGGCTCACCATTGCCACATGATTCACGGGGCAAGGCATCTGAGGATGCAGCATGAAGAAAGGTCTGCCGTCAGATTTCTTTCCCACCTGCTGCTCCCCATGTAGACTCAAAGAAAGGAAAACCCCACCAACTTTGCCGGAACATTGATGTTCTTAATGCTCACATGAACTATTTTTGTTACATATGCTGGTATTCCACATGGAATTCATAACAGTAAAACTAAGAATCTGAAGTCATACAACAACACATATCATAAAGCATCAAGAGATTAATGAGATAAATAAACAAAGCCCAAACTTCACTGCTTCATGGAAACAACTTGAATGTGCTCAAGCCCACTAGAGCTGCAACAGGAATGTGTTTTAATCATTTCCAAATGGATCACGTAATAACAGCCAGGGGCAGGAGTTGCAGTGGGGAGGACAGACAGATTCATCTGCAGCATGAAGCTTGTAACTTCTTACCACACTGTGATTCAGGTGATTTTCCTCCCTCAACTCCAGTCTGCTTTTCGGTGCATCACCATCATTAACGGGAATTTTCCTATTGAAAAACAAAAGCTTACTATTTAAAAACATCCTGCACATCTTGGATCAGTGCAGTATTGTATCACCTCCATATTTTGATTCCCCTAGAGAAGTCCCATGAGATAACATATTTATCCTTCTCTGTACCCATACACGCCAACTACTTTGAAAACCAAGGACCATTTGAAAATAAGCATAGAGGGTTTTCACAACGAGAACACACCAAGTACATCTCAGAGCAGCCTCTTCCAAAGCAAGCAGTTTTTGTCAAGGTCTTCTCTTTTGCTCCTTGCCCTTTCCTTTTTCCAGGGAGAGAATATCTCATTTTAAACACACTCTGTTAATATACCATCCATAAACACTGAGGACAAAATTAAAACACACACGCTAATATCATATGAACATCAGCTCTTCCACGCTTAAGAGGGAGCTGCACATCTGTGCCATACCAGTGTTGCAGCTCTGGGACTTGTTATCACAGAAATCACCAATAAATAATATACCTTAGTGCCAAATTTCAAATCCCAAGGATAAAAATCACTGACATGCAGCAGAAGGAAAGTTTCAGCATTACCCAAAAGAACTCCTTTCAATCCAAGTGCTTAAAGGAACATCATCACCATAAAGCAGAAATGCAATTTTAATCCATTTGTTTTTAAAAGATTCACCTTCCCTGCAAGTAGCACATACAGTTATTATCCCTGAACAACTGGGAGGAAAAGTGGGGAGGGAGGGTGAGAAAGCAAAGTGAGATGCTAGGCTGTTTTCCTTCAGCTTATGTTTGCAAATAGTATTCCCTGCAAAGACCAAAAACTTCCACCAGCTTTTTGGAGGCTTTTCACACAACAGTGAGAACAGAGAATGAGAAGAGAGAAAAGCACTAAAACCACACAAAACTGGCACAGAGAACTGAAGGCGCATCTGCAGTTTCTGTCCAGCATCATTTTCCTTTTCAAAAAGCTGGGATTTAAGGGAAGGGGACACCTACCAGTGCCTGTGTCACCCCATCAAACATTGTAATTTTGATCATCAACTGAATTATATTCAGCAGGAAAAAAGGTGGGGAAGAGGAGAAATTCTCTTGTGGGAGACACTACTTATCCTATTTCACATGACAAGCTGTTGGTCCAAAGGCAGGGAACATCAACTGCAGTCACGAGCCCCTCTGCCACAGAGAATCACCACAAGAAAACGTGCACTATTTGGTTTAGTTCCCTTTCACAAATGCAAAATAAAAAACTAATTGTAAAAGCACATTCGAAGGTTGCTTTGGGTGCATCCCCACTTCACTGACCCAGGTTGCCTGTTCCATAGTAAATCAGCATCTGCTCTACTGCTCTCAGGCACGTCTTGACTCTCTCCCTTTGCCCTCCCTCCAACGTGGGCTGATCTCGATTCAAGGTGGCAGCTTTCTGCTCCAGTATTAGGGAAGCAAGCAAACTCCGAGACCTCGCTCTGCAGAATTACAGCGTGGTTTAACTTGCCAGAAGCTTAAATATTTACCTGTCTTCATTAATTCCACACATGCGGACCCTTTCATTGCTCATCCAACTATGAACGTTGCCATACAGGGGAGTTGCAGAAAGCATGACGTCTTCTTAAAAAATCAACGCTTTTCTTCACGGTTTTATATTCTATTAAAAAAAGAAAATAAGAAGAAAAAAGAAAAAAAAAGTTGAGCAGATTTGTATAGGAAGAAGTGCAAACATCACAGCGGAGCAGCCAGCCTCCCTCCGGGTAATTAATAATGAATGCAGGATTGGTGCGGGGAGTGAGCTGCCTACGTTAACCACTAAGGGAGATACCCAGCAATAAAGGAGCAAATTGAGGGCATTTATAGGTCAGAGGAGATGGATCTTTTCCCCAGCGCACATCCAGAAAATTAAGAATCATTCCAGACTATCGACAAATAAAAGTTTCTCCACAGCATTTCATTTCCACAACAAATAACTCAGCTGGCCAAGTACACACCAGTCCCCAAATCTTCGTCTCGCGTGGACTGAACCAAGGAGGGAGACCCCCGTGAGGCTGGGGGAACATTCAAGCAACCCACAGGCGCTCACAAAAGCCCTGCATTACTAACACACAGGAGCAGGAGAGCATGGCAAGAACAACCACATACCGCGTGTATTAGCTACGCTGATTGCTGATAAGGCTTTTACACGAGGACTTAAAACTGAAGAGACACTGCTACAGAAGGCATCTAAATAAAACCCTCCCTTTTAGCGTCTGCACATGACTAACTTGGAGAAAGGGGTTAAAAATAGTAAGTGGGTTGGCGAGCTCCCCACCCCTTGATTTGATTAAGTCCTGGTGGCTTCTGCATTGGAGCTGCTGTGCTGCTGCTGCTACTGCTGCTGCTGCTGCTGCTGCGAGTGCTTTCAGTAATTCAATGATGCCTGCTCACTCCAGGGAAAGAAATCATTAGCGGGCTCACTGGAGAAGTATTAGCAGTCCAAGAGGATCGGCGCCGTGTGCAGCCAGAGAGGCAGGTGAAAGGTAACCACATTTTCACGTCCAGAGGCAGAGAGGGAAAGGCTTTTCCTCCCCTTTACCTTTCCTAATGCCACCTCCGCTCGCATTAAATTCTAGTTTGCTGCATGAGCGAAGTGTCAGGACAAGCTGCGTTTTATTAACAGGATTATTGCGGCGCATGATTTATTCCAGTGCAAGATTTTAATTGCTCTTCGGAGGTTGAGTCGTTTCTTTTGACTGAGCTTCAGCCTGCATCCTGCTGCTAAATGCTGGGTTAATAAGTAGGGGGAGCCTTTAATGCACAGGATATCCCTCAGCTCTTCCTCTCTCACAAAAATAGAAGCCTTTAAGCAGGAGGCATGATACTCCTTTTAACACACACACAAGCCAGTAACGGGCGATTGACCACTGGGAGTTTAATGCCTAACGTCTCCCAAAGCATCCATGCTTCCCCAGCAAACTCATTTCCTTTGTCAGGCTACAAAATATGCAAATGATCACTTTGGCATTTAATAGGGAAGAAGCCCAGATTGGGCCTTTAACACAATACTTCACACACGTTCAGAGAGGTTTTAAGAACTGAAACGGCAAGAAAGCCTTGTTCCCCAACACTTTTTTCTCCGTTCAGAGAGGCCTTTTGTGCAAAACTCCACGTCTGGAACAAATGTATATTAATGAAACAGCGCATTGACCCTCCTTTCTCCACAACGGTTTAGCTTTTCCTAATGAAGTCCGCACAAATCGCCACGAGGAAACAAAAATCCACGGAGGTTAGTTACCGCGCTATCATTCAAAAGGAGTTATTTCACTGGAAAGACGTTTTCTGGACAGATTTACTGGTTTCCAGATGCGCCGCTCGTAATGTTTTCAATAGAGGCAGCAGCAGCACGGAGAGAGTGATTTAGGGTTTTACGTAAGGTTAGTAGCCGCCCCATGCGCTGCGCCTCATCTGTAAGGGACAGACACCGGCTCGGGGAAGGGTCTCGATGGCACGCAGTCCCGCTCTGTGCCCCGCTTCCTTCTGGGGCCACAGCTCCTCAGAGGGGCTGCCTGCGCCCGCCTGGCTTCCTCGGTGGAAATGTATCATTAAGATAAGGCGAGGTGCCTGAACTAGAGCCCATCAATCCCCTGACACGTGCAGATAGCGAAATGCTGAAGTTGCACGGAGGGAGTGAGAGCTTCCCCAGCCAAAAGCGGGTAATCTGGAGGCCCCGTGTCCCACAACCATCACCACCCGAGCAAGAGCAAAACCCGCAGGGACGTGGTGGGATGTCCCCGGGCCACCAGGCGGGGCAGAGCCCGCGCCCCGGAAGGCTGCCAGCCCCTTCCCCAAAGCCATCCCTTCTCGCTGCGCGCCCCGGGTGCGCGCGTGTGTGCGGTTATAATCATCGCCGCCCTGATGAACTTCTTGTGAACTGTTTAAAAGTGGAGGTCTGCTGAACGAGCAGCGGCGCCACTGCCAGCCATAATTTCATTGCAACAAGCAGCAGACTTTTAACTCTTCGCACACCCCGTCCCTCCCCCTGCTCTCTCTCCCCACAAGCAGCTGCCTGTCGGGGATACCGGCTCACAGAGGCTCGGCCAAACGCCGGCAGCGCCACAAGCGCTCTGCGCTGCGGGGATGGGGGGGACACTGGAGGGGGCGTGGGGGGCAGCACACCTATTTATACCCAGCTTCCG
>VWZV01015932.1:104075-329013 GCA_013397155.1 Irena cyanogastra | reverse complement strand
AGGGCGGGGGGGTGGGGAGGGGAAAGGACGGGACCCTCCCACAGCGAGAGCGCAGGAGGGGCGAGGATGGCGCCGGGGGCTGGGCACGGGGGCGAGTCTCGGGCGTGTCACTGGGAGCAGCGGGGATCCGGGGTCACGATCCTTGGCGAGGAAGAGCCGGGGCCCCTTTGTGTCGCTTGGTGGTCTGAGCAGGCCGCAGACCGGGGCACTGCCTGCTTTTGGCCCAGTGAGGCCCTCAATACCCAGGCCTTAGGCTGGGTGGCCCTCGGGGAGTGTCCCAGGGCCTCGCCTGGCACTTGCAACTACAGTCATGGGTGAGGTTTGGTGGTCTTTCAGCTGGCCTGGCCTTTTTATTCTTCTCAGGTTTGGAAGTCGGCAGTGGCAAGTCTCCCATCTAACCTCTTTGCGGTATAAGACCAGTCACACCAAGCATGACGTCGCCTCTACCACGTAGTTTCCTGTGACAACCTACCCCGTTGTCCCCTGCCCTCCTATTGCAGGGTGTGTGTGTTAGGAAGTTGCACAGACTCATTACAGACCTGCAGAGCTGTGTCTCTCCAGTGTATCTGAGAAACTGGCATCCACACTGTAGATACTTCAGTGAGGTATCTCAGAGAAGTTCTGCTCTGGTGCTGTGTATTGAGTCCCCTTAACAGTCAGGGGCAGTTTGGTGTGTTTGTGGACTGCATCTTCCAGTTTACTTTTATTAGGGAAAAGAAATTTTAACTGGTTTTGTACACTCCAATACTGCTTTGTGATACTACCAGAGCATGATAGATTGGTGCTATCAGGAAACTTTCTTCAAAAAGCAGAATCATAGTGTGAACTGAAATTATTAATGGTGGACATGGTCTCTTTGTGAGCCACTGTAAAATAAGAGGATATGTACAGTTTTTCCCTCTGTAAATAATTCAGTGGACTTCTTTGGGCAGTGGAGATAACTTGTGAAATTATGTTTAGAGTTTGTCTGAATGTACAGTAGTGCTACAGCATTCATAGAAAACTAAATCTGTTTTTACCCATTGCACACAATCTTTGTTTTCAGGGTTGCTAATAAAGTTATTGATCCTGTCTTGTTGTATTTCAGATAGTCTAATGTTTCCTGGCTGAGTTAACCTTTCAGTCAGTCATTGCTACATGACCTGGCCATTAACTAATAGCAGACTGCAGTGGACTGTTGTAGTGTCATGAGGATGTTGTTTTAAAGTGGTGTTGTGAAGTGGTGTTTCTTTGGGTGTATGAGAATGTTGTCACCCCAGCTTCTCTCCCCAGGTGAAAGCTCTTTGTCAGATATAACCAAAGAGAAGATGCAGTCCCACATCTAGTGTGATATCAAAGAAACTGACATGATCCTAATCTAGGAAGCCTTAAGACTGAGATTATGGTCTTGAGAAAATTCACCAATGGTGATAAAGATTAAACATGTTTTGGTTGTGTTATGTGCAGCTCATGTGCAGCTGAGCTTCCAGTTATACTGTTCCCAGATAACTCTGCTGTTCTAGCTCTGATCTCACACAAGATAGAAGACTGCTTCAGTGTGGCTCCTCTAACAAATGCATGAAGTCCCAAATGTCCTTCATTTACCCAAATAAGAGAATAGCTGAAACTTAAGTCCTTTTGTTTAAAAAGTTGTAACCTTGTGTGCAGCAACTTCAAAAAATTGGATTTGAGATGAAGCGGATCAGCTGTAAAGCATGAATCCATGTTTGAAGTGGCTTTGGTTTCCTTTGTATGTAAAAGGATAGTTTGGAATCCTTGTTCCAGGGACAGCCCCTTTGGTAGAGAAGATTGTGTAGATAATCAAACCCGGAGTGACCTGTATCAATATTCTTGTCCTAGTAGATTTTTGCACCAAAGTGAATTCATTTTCTCTTAGCTTCCTTTTGACAGCAAACCATTGGATAATAGTGTTGTGATTTTTATTGCTTATGTCTTTTATGCTGTTTTCTCTGTTTACCCCTTATGAATCCATTTGAACTCAGCCACAAACACAGTAACCCTATTTCCATCGTTCCTTGACTGAAAAAAGACTGCCCACATATTTGGTGAGGCTCCCTATTGAAACATGACATTTTTTATCAGTTGTGCTCTCATGATAAAGATGCAGTAAACACAGTTTGACAGTTTCCTTTAAGGTGTTCTTGTGAACAAGCTGACAGTCAGATAAAAGCTGCCACACCTCTTGCTTTACTCTTCTCTTCTGAACTGGCTGCCAGCTCAGTGAAGGAAATCAAGCTGGTGTAGCATAATTTGCACTGGACAGACCTGCTGTTTGCTTTTCATCAGCTTGTTTCTTACACGTATTTTTGGACTGATCAATAACTTGTCTGAGACTGTTTCCCTGGACAATAGATAAGGTGATTGCTTTGGGTTGTAAATTCCTGGGGAGAGATGTCTTGCTTGCTTTTTTTCCCCATCATTTCAGTCTTGATGAACATCTGTAGATAACCGATGGCCTGAGTTGTCTCTGTGTGATCTTTCTTAAGTAACGTAGGATGAAAGAACTAAGGCTGGAATTGACATTATATCTGGATCTGCAAGTCTGGGCATGAGATTGGATTTTCATTTTGTACATAGTTTTTGTACAAAAACTAATGGAGTCATTCAAATCAAAATTTAATGCTGGGCTGAATGCCATGATCTTACATGCGTCTCGCACTTTCTGGATGTATGCAACTGCTTCCCTTCTGCTGGGGCATTGTATTATCAAGTAAGTTCTGTAAGACATAACAGGGACGGGTTGTTTATAGTGCTAATGCTTCTGGAACTTTAACTTGTATGTGCTGCCTTTGCAGGATTGACTGGTCTGTCTCCTGTGACTCCAGGCTGTTTGGATTTTTTATTCAGTATGTCAAATTTTATACAGTATGTCAATTTTTCTTTTTTCTTCTTGTAGATGATATAATCAAGCTGAACAAGAAAGAAGAGAGAAAGCAATATTCTCCCAAAATAAAAAGAGGGCTTCAGCAGAATCGAGCTCAACAGTTCAGTTCACAAGGCTCCAAGTGGGGAATGCAACAGCAGAAAGGTATGTGTGCCAAACATAACACGAATTCCACATTATCTTTTTTGAGCTGAAAGGTAGCATAGTGAAATGCGTAGATTGACATGGCCAGTTCATTTGTCTTTCAAATAGTGTCTTTTGATTATAGTTCAGGGGTATTTTTAATCTATTTATACTTAGTTTTGTTTCTGATTCAGTGTGAGAAAGTAATTGACGTGTTTGGCCACCGGGGAGCTTAGATGCTTGAGGGACTGTCTTTGACTCAAGGAAGAATTGGCTTGCTTTCTAATTCTTCAAATTAATTTTAATTTTGGAAATTGTGATGATACTTTGCCCCTTCTCAGAGATGGACAGAACAAGTGCTTATGCCAAAGCCTGTGTATTGGGAGATGTGGAGGCCTTGCTAGAGCTCAGAGCTTTGTGCAAAAGAAAAGTATGTTTATATTTGCTGGGTAGAATTCTCTTTATAGGCCTCCCCAAAGTACCTGTTACTGCAGACTGTGGTCCTGGCACAGGAATATTTAAATGGATAGTGCACAGTGTGATTTGGCTTTTCTTGGTAAAAGCTTGAGATGCAAAGGAAGTACTTCTTAAGCCAGCGTTCTTACAGTGGAATACAAAGAGGGGAAGCCAGTGTTTTAACAGTGGAATACAAAAAGGGGGAAAAGTCTTATAGGCAGGGAGTGAGGAGAGGAAAAGTTCACGATAACTGCTTTGCTGTAGGTTCCCCTGAGTAACTCATGTTTTTTTTGATAAACAGGAGACATTTTAAAATTATTCCCAGGCTTTAGTTCAGTACGTAGATAACTCCTGCTTGAAGAGCAGACTGGTTTTGCTTTCAATTAGTTTTGAAAAGTATCTATTTAGTACAGAATGATCAAAATGTGGAAGAATACTGCCTGATAAGAAAGCTTACCACCATGAAGTAATTAGGTGTTCAGGTCGATATATATAATTTCTTGTTTAGTAGCATTCCTTTAAAACAAAGACACATCTGTCTCGTGTACTCACAATGATCCCTGTGTTATCTTTGTCTTGCTTAGTGTTTGTTGTTGCAGCAGCTCCTCCTTTGTGTCTCAGACACAAATGTCTTTAGGGATCAGTGGAATGTTGTGTTACTCAGGGCTCAGGAGTTTTGGTTTCTATGCAGGCCCACACAACTGTGTTACTCATACATCTCTAATAAATTGGTGACAGGGCTGGAGAAAAATATACATCTCTCAGCCCAAGTATGAGGATATTTGTGTGGGTGAAGAGTAGGTGAATATAAGTTGTAGATTATCAAACATGTAGGCTCTGTTTATAACTGCAGTTGTCAAGTGCAATTGTTTATCATCAAAAGACCACAAAAGAAACAAGTATTAGGATTTAGAATTTTAGGAGAGATTTGATCTGTGAACTTGAAAATATAAATACTACTGTCTTAGGCAGTTACTTTTCTCTACTGGAACCTTACCAACTTGCCTGCCTGTGTTCTAGGAAGAAGCAAACAATTTCTTTGCAAAATTGCCAGATACATGACATCTTGAAACATTGTGAATAGTTTCAACTGCTCCCTCCTATATAGCTTGACACATTTTCTCCCATTGAAAGCAATGATCTTATATTGTTTTTAAGCAGAAGGTGTCATTAAATAGTTCTTGTGAGCATTGTAGTTATTAGTAGCTTACTAGTAGATTTAGTGCTACTCTGTTGCTATTGAAGTTACTCTGATAAGTAGCAAAGCCTCTGTGGGCAACTGCAAAAACCACAAATGATCAACAGTGTTCAGTTCCTTGTGGTTTTAGAACTGGCTGCCAAACTTTCTGGAAAGAAGCGAGGAACTTGAGCTGGGATTCTATTCAGCTTTTGGGGTTAAAAACAGAGAGATGAGCATTGTTCATTTGAATAAAAGTTGTCCTTGGTGATACACAGAATGCAGCCGCACAAAGCCCTGTCCAGCCTGAGCTAACTTGGAGGTTTTCGTTTATTTGAGCAGAGGTTGGTTTATAGGGTTTATGAGGTCCCTTTCAGCCTAAGCAACCCTGTTTTTCAGCTTTTCTCTTGGAAGAGAAGAGCATTTGCTAACCAGACATAAAATGTGTGTACACAGCAGTTCTCCATGGCAAATTGATCTGAGCTGGGTTCTGACCAGTGGCTTACCTCATGTCATGGCTCCTGTCTCATGAGAAAGCACAGATTTATTATCAATGCTGTTAAATCAGATATGTTAAAACTAAATGTGTCTCTTGCTGGAGAGCTGCCTCCTCAGTCTGAAATTTGTTTTGCAGTCTGAGGTTTTAGAGGCGAGGGTGCTTAAGGACAAAATTGGAGCATGGTCTGTATTCATAGCATGAAGCTAAATGACTCCAGACTGGGTTAATCAAACCCTGGTAACTGGAGATACTACAGACCTCAGACTTACAAGCCGTTTATATTCAAAAGCTGCTTTCAGTCCTCAGTTTGGCTGCAATGGTATGCAGACGTCTAATTGAAAACACTTCAAATGTGNTCAAATGTGATATAATTCGTGTGCTGTTTAATGGCCTTTTGTGGGCCAATTGCTATGTTCTTTCCTCCTAAGTCATGTCGTGGGAACCACTGATTTAAATAAATAATCTTTGAAGCTGTTTTGGTTTTTTCCCCTTTTAAATTAAACTAGTAATTTGAAGTTTGCTGAGTGGGTAGGAAGCTGAGGGACTCTCTGGTTTGGTTTTGTATTGTTCAGTACTTGATGAAGTTCCATTTCAGAGTATTTTGGTACTTTTCTGTACTAGAAGACTCTTAAGTTCTCCCTGCAGACATGTCAAATAAGAAATTTTCAACAGAAATTAATGCAATAAACTACAGTAAAACTGTGCTCTGTATGAGAAGCTCATTATTGCTGTTCTGGGGCTTGGGCTAGACCTGCTAAACAACCGAGTGACCAGATTGTCTTCAAGTGTAGTGGCAGCCTCTGCTCTAAGGCTTGAAGTGTGCAGCCAAATAACTTATTCTGCCTGCAAGACATCTTAAAGCAATCATCTTTTCCTTTCAGGAAGAGTTGTTGAGCTTTCTGTGCTTGTTGCAGGTTATGGTAAGAATCGTTTGGGACGCAGAAAGAAGATAGCAGGGAAGAAGCGTTCTTATGGAGTCATAACTGGCCTGGCAGCCAAGAAGGCTATGGGTTCACACAAAGGAATCAGTCCTCTGAACAGACAGCCACTGAGTGAGAAGGTAATTAATGTGACCCTGGTGATTCGTGTCAGAGCAGGTTAAAAAAATGAAACACGAGTGCTTCAGAACAGTGCAACTGAAATATAAAATGGAGACAAATGGTACAAGCTTTTATCAAATTGGGAATGTGTTACCTGAGTTCTTGTTTGTTTTGAACGGGTTGGATAATGACTAGGTGTGAAAATAGTTTCTGACACTTAATTGGGTTGCAAGTCATGAGAGTTGAAGTACAGAAGTATATTCTACGTGAGTATGGAGGGAGTTACTGTATTGTTACAAGGAAAATTGGTTTTCTTACAGGCCAGTGATTGAGCCAACCTGCAGGTGCTAAGCATGTGCCATTACAAAAATGAAAGTTTTTGCAGAATACTAAACTCCATCAGTAGGCTCCCTTCTCTGCGTTGTTCCAGTGCACTGTTGCCTGCTTCATCTCCTTCAGTGTTCAAGAATGGGGGATTGCCTTAGGATTTCTGAAGAAGACTAATTTTAAGACATGTGGAGCATGGTCTTTTGTCAGTTTAGGGAGATAGGGCAATGAAAAAATAACTGCTAAGGTATGTTGCTTTTTGTTTTCTCCTGAGGATATGGAGAACATAGAATTCATGAAATTGTAGAAGGTGTTTTCAAATTACACTAGACTGTGAAAGGTAGGCAAAGCCAAGTGTATTCTAATCACAGTTTGTAAATGGAAACTGAAAGAAAAATGTTGGTGTGTGTACAGCATACATTATGCTGAATATGTTTATTGTTTTTTAAGAATGCACAGCGGAATTACCCGGTCTTGAAAAGGAAAACAAACCTGCAGAGACAATCTGAAATGCAGAGAAAACAAGGTCCTGCCCTCAGGAGGCCTACCCTGCTAAACAGGAGGTAAAATATCAAGCCCGCTTTCTGAACACTACTTGGCAACTTTCCAAAGTGAATCTTGTTTGGCAGGACTGAGGCTAAGAGAAGACAGTAGGTACTGGCAGTAGCAATATGGTCAAGACCACCTTGTGTGTGAAGTTCTACAAATCAGGAAGCCAAGACTGTGACAAACATGGTCTTGATACAAAGCCAGATGTTCGTTATGATGTAGAGCACTCAGGAAGTACTTCTATTTTTGAGCACCTGGTATTCTGCCTTCAGTTAAATCAAGGGCAGCCTACATTTGAGCAACCTGATCTTGTGGGAGGTGTCCCTGCCCATGACAGGGGGTTTGAATCTAGGGGTTCTTTAAGATTCCTTCAACCCAAACCATTCTGTGTTTTATGATTCTGTATGGAAGTGGCCTCTGTGGATTTTGATAGCTCAGAAGTGTTAGCTATGGTTTAGTGAACTTTCTAAATGTCTTTGTGGAAGCTGGTGCCATCTGCAGCTTCAGGGAAGTCATTGCATGTTTTATTTGTGCTGGAATTAACATGTGTTATAAACTGCAACTGAAATGGTCTCCATGATAAAAGGTTTCACTATGTGACTATATCATGAAAACTGCAAACAAACTTTCTTTATACATACGGATTTTAAATTTTTTTCCATCTAACCAACAATGTTTAAAGTGCTGGAGGATACTGAGCAAAGTGAAAAGTAGAATTAATAACTGTATTGTCCTGTGATGTATGAACATTAGGCTTCTATGTACCAACAGTGATTTCTCCATTTATGAGTATTGTGTTTCATTCCTAGTGGATGAGGAGCTTATCCCAGATGAAGCATTCAGCCTCAAAGAGGCAGCAATACAGATGTCCTTATGGATGTTTTGGGCACTTTTTTGACTTCCATAGTAATGTCTCTAAGGTGTTCCCTGTGCAGCCTTTTATAACTATATTTTTTAATAAATATTACAGGAATAACATGCCATCTACTTTTGTTAGAATTGGAAACAAACTAAATCAGCAGAAGGATACTCGTCAAGCAACTTTCCTGTTTAGAAGGGGCCTGAAGGTAATATAAATTTTGAAAATAACAAGGCAGTTGGGCCACAGATTCTAAGCTAAGCTGTAACACTGATATTAATGAATCAAATTCAAATATCAGATCTGAATAGAAACTTCAGGTGCAATGGGAAATAGCCACAGGTTCTTCCAGGGAAGTGCGCTCATTCTCTTTAGTTACTGTAATCCATTGAGTCTTGCTTCACATTCTAATGTAATGAGCAATTCTGAGGGGCATGGAACTTGTCAGTGTTTGAGGCTAGGTAGTTGCAAGGTATTGAGTTTTCCTTTTAAAAGTTAATGTTAGAAAGCTCTGTCCAGCTTTTAGAAGTTGCCTTCAAATGAATAATAGAGCAGAAACACATTTTATAATCTGATTATGGTTTGGTTTGCTTTTTTAGTTATTTTGGGGTTATTTATGTCAGTTACTTTAGTTACTTAAGGATTTTTTAGTTATTTTTAGTAGGATGGAGAGATTAGAGAGTGCACAGTGAATGAAAAGTGGTGGGTTTGGTTTTTATTTGTGCCCTCATTCTACATCTGCCATCATTTTGACTGTAAGTAGCTGTTGTCTTCCTTCCAGATGGTTTGCAAAATTACAGACAAAATCAGGAACTAGACAGGCTTTTCTTGCTAATGTAGTAACATTTTGATGTATCTTAGGCTGACATAGTCCTCCAAAATGTTGCCATTGCTCTACTGGCAGTTTTGTTTAAATCATTTTGTGTTCTTAAAGTAATTTCTTTTCAATGTCTTATGAAATTAACAGGACTGTTATCTTTGAAGTCCCTCTGAAAGTATAACCCTGTTTGTGCAGAGTGTACAAACAGCTTTAAGCTTCTGGTTTTGAACTTCTGTGTTTCCAGCTGCTACAATAGGAATTGAAACAGCATTCAAATCTGGTGTCTGTACTGATGTGTTTTCAGGTGCAGGCCCAAGTGCAGTCAACAGATGATCTTGATAATCAGACAGTAAAGAGAACTCGTCAGTAAGTATCTAATTTGGAAAACTTCAGCTTTCTAGCACATAAGATTCTCATTTTAGTTCAGACTTCCTGGCTATGATAATAGAAGGGGGGTGGATTTTTTTCCCCTCTAGGCACATCAACTAGAGTGACAGTGATCCTCCCCCTGTTTTCAGTTATTTTCTAAATTATCTTCTAATTTAACCAGGAGGAGTTGGTTTGCATAAGACATTTGCAGGAATGAGGGGGAAGATGGTAAGAGGATCAGGCTAATCTCTAGCATGAGTATTGCATAGACTAGAAGAAAAATTCAAATGTCAGTGTTATTCTGGACTCCTGTTGTAATTTTCCTTTTATTTAATATGCATATAAGCCTGTGAAGCAGTTTAGAAATGAAAAAGGCAGAGCCAAATGAGGCCACTCGGCTCTTCCCCCATATACTCTTCCCATACCATTCTGTGGCTGCTGGGCTCTTTGCAGGGTGTTTCTTGGGAACACGAAAGGCTGAGGAAAGCAGCAGGTGCCACAGAATGCAGTTTGTCACTTCTTGAATTTGCTGTGTGCGCGATTTTGGCCCCATCTGCAAGGAAACTGAATGTTTTAAAAAAGTGAACTCTTGGGTCAGTGCTGTAGTTCTGGTGCACCTTGACAGCGTGTGATGTAGTGCTCTCCTGAGTAGGTGTTGGTAATGTAAAAGGTACAAGAATCAATAGCCAAATGTCAATAGCATATGATCTTTGTACTGGCCAGCATTCTGAAAGCTTGCATATTCTTTGCTGGCCAATATTTTGGACATACCTTTAAAGATATCCTGACTGAAATCACTGCACAGTTTTTGTAATTGATTTTTGTGTTTTCAAACTAGATGGCGAACTTCTACCACAAATGGAGGGATCTTGACTGTGTCTATTGACAACCCAGGAGCAATCATAAGCCCAGTGTGAGTTTTCAGTTAAGTTCCGAAATGTTCTTAACATAAATGAAAGTTCTGCTTGAACCATTTAGTGTGTTCCTTGCAGGTAGTGTTTCGGGTGATCTCAAAGTCATATGTTCTTGTGAAAGCCTGTAAGTCTGGCCCCTTTCTGAGTGTTTCTGAGTAGTGTTTGAATAATATCAGAGCTGGATCTCACATGTCATCTCCCAGTTCAGAGCTTGATGTGGTGTATAGAGTGGAAGAGTGGCAGGCTGGTAGATTTTCACTTTGTCTGTCCCTTCCAAATCAGGCCATGTCACAGCTGTTTTTAGAGTAGAAATATCTGAGTAGAAATGAATGAGCACCTACCTGATGAGTGATGGTAACAAGTACTCTCTGATTCATAAAAATACCGCTGGACTTATGCTTTAAGAGAGCATTGCTGTATTTGTGTTTAGGAAGTTGATGGTACTGTTGTTTATAGGCGGTATATTTTAAAAATGTCTCAATTAGCATTTCCTTGGTAGCATTTTATCAGTAAGGAAGACTGGACCAATATTTATTTTTTGTATGTCTAGGATTAATTAACCACAAATTACATATTTGTCAGTAGAATTGCAGATAAATAATAAGATGATTTCCTGCTGGGACTCTTCATGTCTGATAACAATAACAAATGGTCCCTTTTTTAGTTCTGCCTGACCTACCTTCTTGAATTTGTGCCCTCCAACTCTTCAGCCAGCCTGGTCAAATGGTTTGATGAAAAATTCATACCTCTATCAGCATTAAAGTTTTCTTGCATAAAACACATGTTCTTCATGTCTTTTGTAACATTCTTCTTTCACAGTTCCCAGAAATTACGATTAACTCGTAGTCCTGTGCCACCATTTCTGATGAAGAGGGACCAATCTGAAGAGAAGAAGATTCCAAAAGGGGTTCCATTGCAGTTTGATATAAATAGTGTTGGAAAACAGGTAAATGCAGTTTTACTCTTGTAATTCTGGAGCTAGTTTCAAGACCAATAAAAGCCAGTGAGGCAGTTCCCTCCTAGACTCACAAGTGACAGGAAAGAGAGAACTAGTGACTACTTCTTGTTTCCACTTCCAGTCTTTCCGCTAACTCACTGTGTAACTTCAAGCAAGTAGCTAAACTCACTGTTCCTGTTCTTCTAGTTCATGCCTTTCATGCCCACATGATTTAAATGGGATTTAAAATGTTGAATATTTGTAAAAGGCTTCTGGTCTTCCTGCTGTGCTTGCATCAGCAACTGTGAATAATTCAGGGATGAGCTGCTTTCAGCTGTGTGACCTGCTTGGAACCCTGGCAGCCAAATTTATAAGGCAACTTTTGCTGTCCATCCAGGAAAAAAATTAAATGTGATCATATAAAGGCTTCAAAGAGGAGCAATTTTTCACAAGTTTCATGAAGACAGGTGATTTGGTGCAGCAATCCTAATGCTGTCATTGAAGGAATTCTTACAGGGTGACAGAGTTAGATGCTGTTCTTGTAATCAGCTCCTTAGTGACAGCTGTAGAAAAGTGCATGGAGTCAAGGCATTGACCTGAATTGTTCCATCCAGGAATAAAAACTATGTTAGAAATAGTCTACTACTGTAGTGTATATTAATCGAACTTCTAGATTAGACTCCAGCTTGCTTCCTTAGCTGAGTGAAATGGAAAGCAACCTGCATTAAAATGGTGAAAATGTTGCATTTGTTGAAGTTGCAGAGAATCCGTGTGGGGAAATGTGTATGGAAAATTCAGTTTTTCAGTCTGTCTGTCCTCAGTTTAACTTAGAATATTTTGAGTAGGCTTTGAGTGTTGACATTATTTACCATGTGTTCTTACTGAATTCTGAAAATGCAAGCTTTTGATGTGTAGTCCAATCTGATTTTTAAATGGTGTGGGAAGTGACAAAAAATTCAAGTGAGGCAGCTAAGGAGTCAAGTGATGATACAGACTGAAGAAAAAACTATTATTTCTCCATTACTTTGATTAAATTAACCCAACACCTTTAAAGTTTTGGTTAAATTACTTTATTTTTCAGACAGGGATGACATTGAACGAACGATTTGGGATCCTGAAGGAGCAGAGGACAGCACTGTCTCAGAACAAAGGAAGCCGTTTTGTAACAGTGGGCTAACCTGGCAGATGGACTTGGGCACTGAGCCCACCTACCTAAGACCCTGAAGTAAAAGTGGGCAGAAGAATACAGCATATGTCACCAGAATTCTCCAGATATCTTGCTAAGATGGTGGCAGAGCTATCTCTCTTTATTACTTTTACTTGGAATGGTAAAAGACTTAATGCCCTGAGGGAGAGAAACTGATCTGACATAGTGGCACCATCACCTGGTTGGAAAAGATTCTGTTGCCCAGCTGAGTTCTTTGACCCCTCTGTTATGGTAAAGATTGTTTAAGTGTTTAATTACAAACCCTATTTTAGGGTTTTTTAGGGACTACTTTTGAGCTCTCTTTCAGAGACCAGTTTAGCACAGAGCCTCAGTCCACGGGTACTTTGGTAGCGATGTAGCGGAATTTTTCATGGGAGCATTGGTTCTGTACTTCTTTGTGCTTTTAAAGTTCCATTTTTTTCCTTTCTTGAAAACTGTTTTGCATCCTCACATTCACAAATAAAGCTGTTAGCTGAGATCCAAAATTTGTAACTGGGATGGAGACTATTCTACTCTTACCCTTAAAAGTGGTCCAATCATATACCATATTGGAGGAATACTGCAGAGGCAGTGTGAGAGTCCTTTATATTCCAAACAGCTCAACTTCATCATCATCCTCCTCTGTAAATGGAGTTTATCCATCTCCTTTTCTTCTTAAACTTTTGATTTTTATTTCTTTTTGAAAGGTTTTTCACAAACTTAATGCAATAACTTCATGTTTTTGAATGATTTGATAGGAAAAAATATAGCAGTTCACAAGGAAGTCAGCAGTATGGTAGAGTTTCTTACCCTCCCAGATACAAGATTCTCATCCTGCATACCTTGCCCCAGAGGGTTTTCTGTAACACTTAAAAATAGCTGGAGGCAAGCAATCTTGTGGCACTTGTTTGTTTATACCAAAGAGAGGTAAGATGTGAATCTGATCCGAAGTGGTCAGACATCTGGAAATTGTCTGAAACTGAGGAATGCTGCTGGAGGAAAGCCCTCACTTAGCCTGCATGTGGAAGGCATTAGGCAGGAACATGTAGCCACCTGCTTTAAACATAGCTCTCTGCATCGCAATCTGCAGGACAGTAACAACTGGGGCATCCTCAATCTATATTTATATAATCCCTAAAACTGAGGCACCTCTTCAGAATTGCTTCCAGACCAGGCATTGATAATATTGGCACTGCTCTTTGGCAAGGAGGGTTAGGTACAGCCAGGTAGGAGAGTGGCTGGCTTGCTGCATCTGGGAATGTTTATGGTGTTTGAAGCAGGTTTAACTCCTTTTCACATTCTTGAAGAATTTATATTTGACAGAGTTGGTTTCCTTGCATTTTTATCTCAAATTCCAAGTTAACTAGCATATACTGGCAACTTCAACCTCGAAGAGCACTTGGCAGCAGAAGGGCTTTTTTTTTTTGTATAGTTTTGAAGTCAGAGTGCGCTCTGATGCTAAATAGGACTTAAACCATTATTTTTAATGTTGAAAAATACACCTTAGCAAAAGCAAACTAAATATGATGGTGTTAAGGTTTCTTTCTCAATTACTAGTAGGATTTTTTTTTAAATAAATGTCCCACTGTTAGAATTTGAGTAGGTAAAGAGTAGTCAGTCATCCTGTTTCAGTGTATACGTTTTCCATGTGCCAGGATGCAACAAAAAAAATTCTTTTGCATCAGCCTAGATGCAAAACATTGATGCAGTGCATCAAAAGTGCTAGTTTGTATTTAATGAGAAGATGCTTTACACTGTACCTTTTGGTATTTTTTGGAGAAGTTATTACATTTGATCTATTCTGAAACTGTTAATTTTTTTTAAATAAAAAGTTACAGGTTTCATATTGTCTTGTTCCTGTTATAACCACCTGGGCAATATACTGGTTACGTGAATTTTCTGATAGCCTGCAAGAGGTTCTTACTGATCAAATTCTTATTAAATATTCTGAAGAACACAGCAGAAAGCAACCTAACTTTAAAAGAGGGTTCACACTCCTTGCCCAGCTTAATACTCTGACAAGAGAGCACTTCTTGGAGTGGCACTGTGGAGGCTCACTTGCATTTGAATGTGTCAGCTACTCATTAATGTTTTAGTAGCACTGCCTAATTCGGTGTTTTGGTGTGGTGAGAGTACCAGGTGTGTCAGCCCAAGCACCGATTGCTGCTGTGACATGTCTTGATAGCGAGAATCGCTGTCATCAACACCTTGTGCTGCAGGAACAGCCCGAGCAGCTTCCGTAGCCGCGTGTGGGAGTGCTGTGCCAGCAGGAGGCACAAAGCAGTGGAAATGCTGCTATTAACTGTCAATGCAGGACAAAATACTGCCTGTAAATATATTTGATTAGGTATTATATATTATAATTGTCTTGCTACTTGATTATTGACAGCCTTTGTTGTTCTTCATTATCAGCTCAAGTGTGTTGGCTGCAGCATCAGGTGAGTTCAGTGGAAGCAGCAGGGCAAGATGGCATTTATTAAGATGTAGTAAAGGGTGTGGCCTTTTAATGTAATCAATCCTTAAGTTAAAAAACGTGAAGCAGTTGTTAATTTCCCACAGCGCAGATTTGTGCGCTCTGCCCTTGTTTTGCTGCTGGAACGGGCCCGACTCCCAGCAGCAGTGAGCGATGCTCCCCCAGAAACCAACCTGTGACATCCCGCGTTGGCGGGAAAACTATAATTTTTAACAGTTTCAGCAGGTGTCCAGGCGTGTCCGGGGCGGCCCCCTTGCACGCCGGCTGACCCGAGGAGGGCGAGAAGATGCGGTCCCCAAGAGAGGCTGGCCCAGCTCGGCCCGGCTCGTTCTGACGCGGTGCCCGCGCGGTCCCGGGGCCACCGGGCGGCGGCCGCGCATGCGCCCCTGCCGCGCGCTCTGGCATGCGCTGTCCGGCCGGGCTGTGGCGGGGAAATGGCGGCGCCGGAGGGCGGCTGTGCCGCGATGCCCGTGGCTTGTCCCGCTCCGCCTGGTCCCTCGGCTCCCGGCTCCTGGAGCCGCTCCTTGGACCGAGCCCTAGAAGAAGCGGCGGTCAGCGGGACCCTCAGTTTGAGCGGCAGGAAGCTCCGGGACTATCCACGGGCCAGCGCCGCGAACCACGATCTCAGCGACACCACCCAGGCTGGTGAGGGACAGGGCGTTGAGAGGGGCGAGGCAGCGGGGAATGGGAGTGGGGGCTCTAGGAGGGTCTGGGGATCCGGGCTGCCCCACCAGCCCCTCGGTCAGGACTGAGTCCGAGTTGACCAATTTGCTGTCTCTTCGTTAAATTGAAGCTGGTTTTGCCTCCTTTCTTCGCTCTCCCCCCTTCCTCTCCTCGGCTGAGGCAGGATGGAGGAGCTGTGGCAGAGTTCTTCCTCTGCCTGTCTGATGAGATCTCTCCCATCTGTAGCGTTTTTTTCTTTATCGTCTCTGCTGTAAAATGTTTCTCTTATGGGGAACTGTTTTAAAAAGCGTTGTGAGGTTTTTCTCGGTATTGCTGTGGTTTTAGCCAGTCGCTGCAGTGGTTTTAGCCAGTCTTGTTCTTACTCTGATACATCTATATGTGAATATGTGTATATACATATACGTGTGCACCCTCACAATCTCTCATGTTGTCCTGCTGACACGGGAAACCAGCTTTCCAAGAAGGGCTGTCAGGTGTGCGTATGCTAAAGAAACTATTTCTTTTTAGCTCTTATTCTTCTATTATTGTCATTTCTAACAGCCATAAAAAGATATGAAAGATACTGATATGAAAGCTCTTTTCTTTTTTTCTCCTGTATAACATGGATTTAAGGATATTAAAGATTATTAATTATTTTACAAGGTATAGTAAGCATTAGGGCTTTTGTCCTCTGTGTTCCTTAAATGTATTTGTAAGAATAGACTAAAAAATGTACAGTTTGACTGTAAGTACCTTGATCACAAGGGAAAACACATCTGTGTTTGCATGTTACTGTACTAAATAGAGAGGCTAGACTTGAAAAATGAGAGTTTGTGCAGGATGTAGAAATCTTCTTAATACATGATGTAAATCAGATTTAGTTTATTTTGATTGTGCAGTTGTATAAGTGAAGTCAAAGTAACTTTAAAAGGTGTCAGCATGGCACCTGTTTGTAGCTTTGAAATCTAGACCTTTTAGTATTGAGTTGTAGCTTGGAAGGTTGGAAATAAGCTTCCAACATTACTTTTTCTCCAGTTACCATGTTTGTTTGTAGATGTGTTGGTTACACTGTCAGTTAAGTAATTCAAAGTGGAGTATTCTTTAAAATTGTTTTGACTTCATACTCTGTCCCGTGGCATCCTACTTATGCAAAAATCTGTCACTAACAGAAGAAACACTCATAAAAACTCAAGCAAACCTTGAGACAGCAGTGGTTTGCTTATCTTAAATACATCTATAGATAGAAAACACTTCTTGTTGGGATATACGTTTTTGAGGTGTTTTCTTTCTTTTGTACAAGTGCAGTTGCACAATGAACGTGTAGTGGACTAATCTGTAAGCAAACGCAGCATACACATTTGTGAGGGGTTTGGGCTTTTTGTTTATAACACTATTCATTTACTGTACTCTTAAACAATTTGTGGGAATTCTTGTTCCCACCAAGGTTCCCATCTATTGTGATGAATATTTGCATTGTAGTTGTTCAAGAAGCATTAAATGCTAATAAGCAGCAGTGCATGCCATACACTTTTGTGCATTTATCATCACAATGAACCTCAGAAAAAAACTAGAACTGTTCTTAAGTTGTAAAAAGCAAAGCTTATTGAGTGTGTGTGGGGACACCCATTATGTTTAAGTTCTCTGTTTGGAAGGGTGCTGTGAATAACTTCATCTTGCTTTTTTTTTTTTTTTAGTGTGGTGTGTTCTGTGACTTTTTTGTTTTTGTTTTGAATAACGCTGGGCACAGTTTTGTTCGTGGGAGACTTACAATTCTTTTGTATGGGACTAGCCACAAATAATGATACAATGTATTTGTGTGTTAGGTGTTATAAACACTTAAAGCGAACACTTTAAACAACACCCCACACTGTAGACTCCCAGGAGCCTTCCTGCGTGCTGTGCCACAGACTCCAAGCACATGAGGTGCTGCATGTCTGTGTTTCACAGAAATGACTGGAATTGCTCCCAAATTACAAATTCAGTCACAAAACTGAAGATGAAACAACGATGTGCAAACCTTCCTTCTCACGTGCCTGAATAGACACCTGTGTGGTGTGAATCATATACTGATAGAGCTCATTCACCTTCTTGTAGCAATAAAAGTAACTGCATGTCAGTGTAACCACACTGATGCTTATGAGGTGGGAATGAATCACATCCCTCATTAGTGCAACTACCCTGCCGGAAAGCCGGGATCTCACACTGCCCTAGCAGAGCCACTGGCCTTGCTGGAAACTGCTCTGAACCCAGGTGAACCAGCAAAGCAGGTCGGTAGGAACAGGGTGTTAGAGATCAGAGGTTTGATCAAGTTTAGTTGGGTGCTCTGTGCGGATTTTGAGGTTGATGATGGGTGATGTCAGCCATAAGGTGCATTTCCAGATGTTAAATCAGTGGGAAGATCACATTTTTTTGGACCTTGTACCGGTTCAGATTTGACTAATACTAACCTTGGTGCTCAAGCTGTAATAGCTTCTAGGTAACATTCGAAACCACTTCCTAAACAGTCACCTGAGCAGCAAAGCCAGATCAGGTTTGCTGTACTTTATTTTTGAACTTAATACAGTGTTTCTTTTAGTTGGAAAAATTAAGTTTCTTATTAATAATTTTCTTCAGTCCGTAAACTTTTCACTGGAAAATGGATTCTCTAGTCATGTCAGAACCTTGGCTGCTTCTGGGCACTGCTGTCTTCCAGATGATGAAACCCACATGTGACTTTTTAAACCAATGTTATTGCTCAAGGTTACTCTCAGAACTGAGCATATAACTTCAGCAGGCAGTAAAGCAGTAGTGAGTTTCTAGTTGTTTTGTACTTTGACTGGAATTAAGATCACCTATAAAATCAAATTGAAGATGGGATAGTCTGGAAAGCTTTGGCATGGATTAGCAGGAAGGTAACTCCCTACAGTGTGTGATGCAGTCACCCATCTCATGTTCTCATATGTGAGGGATGTGCAAGAAATGCAGTGTAGTAATAACTAATAACTTAGATACTGAAAGAGTATCTCATTCCTTTATGTTCCTTTCTTACAGCTTAATTGGACTTCTAGGAAGTGAGCAGGTTTACAGAGTTCATTGATGATAAAGAATGAGCAAGCTTCTTTGTTATCAAATGATGGATATGCTTTCATACTTTTTCTTTTAGTTTTCTTTTGAACTTTCATTTAACATTCATTGTCTCTCCCCATTTTATCTGAGTTACAGCCCATTTCTTCATTCCACTCATGTTCTTGACCACAGAATAGGAAAAAGAAGGGCTATAAACCACCTGAGTTAAATGTGAAAGGAAGCACAGTTGCATTTTGCCAGCATTAATGTAAATTCTGATGTAATTATTTGACAGCTTTCCCAGTGGCCTAAAGCATACATTGAGCAGAAAAGTTATTTGTCAAATCCTCCGTGACAGCTGTAATTACTTAACCCACTCACTGTCTCCATTTTTAAAGGAGAAGATGGGAGTATGTGGGTTTATGCAATAAAAGAAATGTCTCTTGTATGGAAATTGAGTAAGATAATTACATGCAGCTCACTATGTCTTGTTTCTGGAACATCTTAGTCGTAAAAAAAGATAGAAGGACTCTGAACAGGAAGAATAAAATGGTCTGCTGTGCCTTTTCAATGGCTTTGCCAATAAGGCATCTCTGTAGTTCTTACTAGCTCTCTGCAGAAATGGTAAAATCTGCCCATAGTGTAAGTAAATTTTCTGTATGTCAAGTGCTTGCATGCATCTAGAAGGACTGCAGTGAGTATGTGAGTGTTCTGCAGTAAAGGGTCTCACTGGTGTTTTTCATTCCTGCTAGAAGTTCAGTTGATACTGCTTAATGAAATGCAAAATGGCTTGAGAAGCACAGCATGGCTCAGATATCAGTGGCCCTATTACCTAAACATTTGTTCTTAAAGCCACAACAGCACAGTCAAAATCAGCCTAAAAGTATTTTTTTTTTTAAATCTCTTTGGGTTACTGTATTTCGAATGTAAATTTATTGAGATCTTTTAGGTAACTTGGAAAGAACTGGGATTATTGTTTGTTCAGATCTCAGACTATTTGCCAGCAGAGTTTACAGTTTTAATACTTAGATCATCTAAAGTTTCAATATTAAAACCCAAAACCTAATATGTCAGTAGGGTAATTTCAGATTCTTGTGATTGCATTTGTGTCCTTGTCTCTACCCTTACCAAAACCCAAAGACAAATGCCCTGTCCAGAGGTTCTAGTAACTGTAGGAGTGGGAAGGAGAGAGGATCACAAACCTTCCCCTGACTTTGGACAGTAATCCAGCTTGTTCCATTCAGCTGCATTTTTGATCTTAGCTCCAAGGACTTGTGTCAGTCCTTGTTTAATCTGATTATTGCTCCCTTTTGTTTTTGTTCTTGTTGTGCTTCTGTAATTGGGAAGTCTTGATCTCGTGTGGTCTGTATATAAATACTGGCAATTCTTGGCCTAATAGAGTTGTCTGAGAGTGGTGCTTTGGTAAATTGCTAGAATTGAGGTCAGTTCTCTGGCCTTTTTTTTTTGTTACCCTGAAAACCCAGAGAGCAGTCGACTGTGATAGTTTATGGTTCATTTTTGTTGGATATGTTGGGTCTGGATGGAGACCTGAGGACTGCAGTAATGTTCAACTGTTCTTTGCGCACAGGAAGTCTTTTTGCTTCATGTTGTATGGCAATTGGGAAAATGCAATCTGAGCTTGTAGCTTCTAATCCTTGTGGCAATAAAAGCAATACATGACATTCAGAATGGCTTTGTTTAGCAAGTTTATCTTTTAAAACAAACAATTAAGTCCCACCATCAAATTTTACTACCAGTGAGCTCTTGTAAGTAGTGTTCAGTGGTATTGCATGTGTTTGTGGTTACTCCCCTAGACTTCCTCTTCCTTGACTCCATCATGATCAGATCTGATTTTTTTTAATACTGTCCTGTCTGCATATGCTCTTGCAGTTATATTTTTGGAGATAACTGTAACTACATAAAAAGTAAAGAGGGTAGGGATTCGTAGTTGAATATATTGAGCCCTGCAGTCACATGAAGGTCAAATTAGAATTTAGGGGAAAAAAGGAAATGTCTGTGTTTCTTTCATGATGTTTCCAGCCGTGTTCTCCTGTGGTTGTATGTGTGCTTAGAGGCAGAAAATTTATCCTGGTTAAATACTCCCTGAAGATCGTCATAAATACACAGTCTAATGTGATCCAAGTTCTATGCTGATGCCAAAAGGGGAAGTTCTGTCTTCATCTCCTGCTACACAGTCAACACCAGCAATCCTAGTGCCTTCCAGCAAGCTGTTTCATACTTACCTTGCTGAAAATCTGGCCCATAACTATGTGTGTCAAATCACTGGACAGCTCACTACATTTTCATGTGCATGTGAATGCCAGCAAACAGAAAAGATGGAAGCACTGCATGGATGATGGGAATGAGAGGATCTATTTTGGCAGATGTGTAAGCTTAAATTGACTGGCACCAACTGTGAAATCACACCTTAACTTTTTTATAACCTTTTACCAGTGACCTGCTGTAAATTTGGTCATCATTTTCTGTCAAACAATGTGCTGGCCTTTGGCTCAGTGATTGTAAGAATTTTTTATTCTACAATATGGCCTAAAGAGTTGAATTTCCTTCAGTGAAACTTTACTACTGATAGGTTTGGCTCTTGTGCATCCATTTGGCAGAATACATTATTTTATGTAAATAGTTTTAAGCTGATGGTTCATGTCTAGAATGCAGTAGATGTAATTAGTTTATACAGCAGAAGAACCAGCAGTAACGAATTAGTTAACCACAAACACTGCAAATTATGTAGCATGCGTTAAAAATAAAATTACATGGTAGCTAACAAAAAAGCTATAACTCAATTCAAGAGTTTTTCTCTCTGTAATAACTAATCATGGTTTCTGATGTTGGCCAAACAGCTTGAATGAATTGCAGTTGTGTATTCATCTGAAGCCATGGGTTGTGCAGGGCACTTTCTTCTTCCTCTGCTGTGGCCCCCTCTCTGAAGTGGAGGGGTGGAAATCCATTCATGTTAGAAATGCCTTGTGGTTTGATTTATCAGTGCATCAGAGTTAAAAGTATTGCCTTAATTCTCTGAATTACAGATACTTAGAGAAGATGCAAAGGGTACAACATTGTGGTCTTTCCTTTATAGGGGTGCTGTGCCTAAGTTAGTACTTCTGCATATATGCGGGAAGAGGGTTTAATGTTTCAGCTTGAAGTTCCCAAAACTGTCCCAATGGTCCTTGACTTCAGCCTCACTTACAATTCTACACTACAAACTGCTGCTTCCACTGACAGCCCACCTGTCTTTCTGGAGTGAGGAGTCTTTGTTCTCTTCTAGCTGATAATGTTACTGATGAGAAAGTTAAAGTTTTTATACTCATAGCCTTCTCCCAATGAGCTTCAAGCACTCCAAAATGAGAATATGCCAAAACCCCCCAACTTGCTGTGCAGCCCAGGTGTTGGCTACTGGAACATATGGTTTGTAACCATAATGTGCTCTGTGCAGAGGGCTGGAGGATTAGGGAGCATCTATTCAGTTCCACCCACCACCCCACATTGTTCAGTGACCCATGTGAATTTGTGTCTTTATTCAGCTTATTGTTGAAACTTAGCTTTCAATGCAGGAACGTGTTATTGTTGCCTTGGGCTTTTGGGTAGTGCTCCAGACTATTGAAAAGTTTTCAAACACTATTTTTCATGTAATCTCTGCAGTGAAGCATGGTAATGTTACTGTGTTTTATATATATGAAGCTTGGAATGGTACAAAGTTTGAAAGCATCTGTTGATTTGGGATACCAAAATTTAAAATACCTAGTGCCTGAACTTACAGGCATTATTTTTAAATGTAGCTTTTAATAACTTCAGATGCCTTGGTGACTCCTTAGAAATACTTGGGAATCAAGCCCAACAACTAGGAAAAATGTGATTAATTACTATATTTTCGGAAGATTCGTTTTGAAAATTTGCTTAGTATTATGAAGGAAATATATGGCACTTACAGTATGCAATCTGTTTTTCCAAAGCAGTGTTCACTACATCCAGGTTAACCATCCCTTTTTCTTCATGTCATTCCCTGGGGTTTTTTTCCCTAATGGTTTTTCAACAACACTCTCTTTTATAAGATTTTGACTGTGATCAGTCCTTATTCTGACAGTGATTTCATCTTGTCTGAAAAAGTCTATTTGAACAGAAAAATTTTGAAGAAGGATGAAGAGTGATATGTGGTTTTTAATTAAAGACATGTGGACAGTAGATGTGCACAGGAAATGAGCAATTAAAGTTCTGTGGGTATCTCTGATGACAGACTTCATCATCCTTGTACTTGATTTAGCAGTGTTACCTAAGTTTTTAACTGAGATTTATCTTTACAAAACATCAATGTGTTTTCCAGGTTGCTTTCCTAATGCTGGATTCTAAATTCAGGCTGAGTTTTAGTCAGAGATGCAGTCTGAATTTTCTAGAAAGCCTAAGTGGAATAAAGCTGGCATGTGTGTGACTCCTCAGGACAGTTCAAACCTTCATGTTTCTCTTAGGTGAGCCAGCAAGATAGCAGGAGGCTGTCATTCCCTGGAACCTGTCTGTAGGGTGAGATGCTGTACTTCCAAGTTGTACAGATGTTTGAGGGCAGAGGTGATAGTTTGAGCAGATCTTAGGTTCTGTGTTTGGGTGTTCTGGAGGTGATTATGCTCTACCGGGTGATTATGTTCTACACAGGTTCCTCCCTGTGTTCATGTCACGTGTCTTGTTCCCAGCAATGTTTGTTATCTCAGTTCTGTCCCTTCTGCCCACATTTTTTTCATCTCCTTTATCCCAACTTCCACGTCTTAACACTTTCTTCTTTTCTTGTCGGTCTTGCCTGGTCTCAAACGCCTCTCTCATCACCAACTCCAGTCTTCTCATCCAGATTGTTAGCATGATAAAAAGAGGAAAATGTATCTTAACATTTGGGAGGAAATACCTTTTAAATCCAATCACAAAATTTAATTTTAGGATGCTGATGAGACAAGTAATAATTTGAACATGGTTAATTTATGATTACTATTATTTATGGTCACATATATTACCCTTTAGTTCAGTCATAAACCAACTGGTCTTTGAGCTGTTGTCAGTCATGCTGTTCTCAGGGACTGAGAGTCACTGAGCACAATAATAGCAGGACAATTAGGAGCTTGTCATTACATTGGTCCCAAACTCAACTATGGAATAAATGTTTTTTTAGAGGGCCACGACTGAATGTGGTTGTGAGCCATAAAATATCTGCTATTTCCTTTCATTCTGCTGGCTTTCAAAGGACTGGGGAGATTTGTGCTTAGCAAGGTAAAAAAATTATCTTTGGAAGCCATCTATGCTAAAACAGCAGGTTATCCATTGGAGCTGTAAACTTAGTGCAAATATTCACATGTTAAATATTTCATGGCTCTGTTCTGCTGGGTGCAAATTGTGTCACATCATTCAGGGATGGCTGTGTGTCAGAAGATTATAATAATTACCATTAAAAGTTAGTGTGGAAATGCTAGGAGCTTCACTGCTGGTAACAGTCATCAAACCTTCACTGGTGATTAGCTCAGAACTGGCATTGTGTTCTGAGTGTGGTAAAGGAAGTCTCACACACACATTTCTAGTGCTTGTGATTTGGCTATGAATTGTGTAACTGAGTAATACAGATGTGGTGTTTTAAACATCTGTCATCTCTGCGTTCACAAATACAGTAAAATGAGAAATGTGTCTGTTAGGTTCTTTTATCAACACTATTGCACTGCAGTTTCTGTTCACAGCCCCTGTATTGCCCTGTAGTGGTTAAGAAATAAGTCTGTGGAAATTCCATTTGAAAAACTTGTTACCAGTTTGAAGCCAGACTGCTTAAGTAGCTTTTCCAAATATAAATATAATTAAATACTATTCAGTTCATATTCCTTTCACTTGAAACACATTTTTCCTCTTTGGATGCATAAAACAAAAGGCAGAAATACAGATTTTCATTAGTAATGCAGTTGTTGTCCCAGTACTGCCAGATTAGCAGTTTATAAATGGAAGAAAAACTTTTAACAGTTTTAAAAATGAATGTAATTGTTTCTGTCTAATTAGATTTTCAGACAGAAATGTGATTTTTTTTTAAACTAACTTCAGCTGTATTCTTGCCATATGATACAGTTCTTTTCAATTCTTAATCATGCTGAAAATGTTATAAATAGAAATACAAGATTTTTTAGAAGCATGCATTGCAAGCTGTGTGAGCAGATTCTGGGATAACTCAAATGAGGTGTTATTCTTTCTGTTTTGGGGAAGGGGTTTCCTCTTTTAATGAATGTCTGCAGGCCTCTGTCCCTGTGCTTTCACATGTCCCTGGGCCTTTCTCAGTATGGTAAGGAGAAATGTGTCTGGTACCTGACAATTGTTAGGGATAACAAAAGCAAGCAAACAAACAAAAAGACCTGAGTAGAGCCCTGAGATTTTCTGTTCTCTTGTCTGTGGGCTGCCTGCCACTTCACCCTTGGAGAAGCCCATTTTACTTCTGTTTTTCAGCTGGAGATGTTTCAATCTGCTGAACACTGTCTGTTTTTTAATCATGTTAGAAGAAAGTGTGTTCATACTTGTAGTATGCTTTTTACATTTGTCTGTTCTTTTTCTATCCTGTTTTGGACCATAAAGAAATCGTCCTATCACCGCATTTCCCAACTCTTTGTATCTTGTTTTCTCTTATTTTGTGTGGCACACTCTGCTTCCTTCCTGTGTGCACCATGACACATCCTTATGTCAGAGGCATTTAGAGAAGAACTTGTTTGGTGTATTGTTTTACTTCTCAGGCAAAAGCAAGTAATTTTAAAGCTGGAAAGCATAGTTTGTGCTTCATGAAGAGAGGAGGAAAAAAAGAAATTATAAGACATCCGTCTTATGTGGGGGACATTTTTTAATCTCATTTCAAGTTTTATATGGCATATAAGTGAATTCATTGAAACAGGTTTTTCATATGCCTTTGTATTTTATTTCCATGCCAGATGATTTGAAGCTATGTGACTACATTACATAATATCACAAAATTGCACATTATGTAAAAGAGTCATTTTGGGTGTAATGTTGGTATTGATTTTTAAAGGTGATATCAAAGTCCCGTGGCAAACTTACATTACCAAAACTTTTTGTCAGTTTATGGTGACTTGCCTTATAATCCTGCCCCTCTTGCTGTCTTACTCTGTACCAGTGAAATGCAGTATTCTCTTTCTTTTAGTTAGTATTTCTTGTCACAGTTACAATGGTTGTTTCTCCCTTCGCTGTAGGTCCTGTTTAAATAAAAAATTCTTGTTTGTTAAATACTATCAGGAAAAATACAAACTAAAATAGTTTTATTTTCAAATACAGTTTGTGGTGAGACTTTTCACAAGTTTCTCATTCTTTCTTTGTAGTGGCCAGGGAGTTTTATTTTACTTCTGTTAGAAGCAGAGATGCATTTCTGTGCCTCTGATGATCTCAGGATAGATTTTCTTCATCATATTGTGCTTACAGTAATGAACACAATGTTGCTTTCAGGGCAAGAGAAATAGTCTGTACTACCGCTATTGTTAGTGCTTTATCATAATTTTTTTAATGTAACTTCAAATATCCTGCTTGACTCACATTTTCCTACCCTTATTTCTTTTTTTCTTGCTGATCACTTCCATATTTATCCTGAAGTTAGATAAATCTTCTAATACTGTGCCATTTTTATGATATTGTTCAAATATTGGATATCAGGGCCAATTATTTTCAGTGTATAATCAGCCCACCCAGTTTGCTGTGTGTGATTCAATGGCTTATTTGCTATTCAGTGAATATCAAATCTGTAATTTCTTTGCTGCATCAAAGCCCTTCTCTCTTATCTCCCCACAGCCTGTGTAGACTTTAGGAAGTTGTTAAAGCCAAATTATTTCCATTAAATCTATTGCATAAAATCCAGGGAGTGATTTTTGCTTTGGTACTATTTTCTGTTGTTTAGGTTTAGATTTCTTTGGGATTTTTTTGCAGTCTCTGACTATTACTTTGCCTCATGTTCACCCAAGTTGGAGGTTGTTGACCTTCTTTGTACTCAAGCGTGTTATCCTAGTGAGGTTTTGGGAAAGGTAAGTGGATTGAATAACTATCAAATCTATGTTTTAACAATACTCATAATTTTTGATAGAAAAAAAAATAGATGGATCCAGAGGTTTGCACATGGACTTAAAATCTGACAATTGTTTTCACTCCATTTTCAAAGCTTTTTAATGTGTTTTGCTTTAAATCGATGTTTTGAAAAGTTGGTTTTTTTAGTTGGGTAATTCTTTTTGTACCTGAAGGAACTTTATCCAAGGGGCTGGGGGGATGAGTTCATTTACTGCACACTTCCCCTCACTGCTAACTTTGTGAAGCAGTCTTGGAAAATGAAAGCCTGCTCTGCTGGAACTCAGTCAAGTATTTCAGGAGGAGCGGGCAGAAGGCAGTGTCGTGTTGCCGAGGAGCAGTGAATGCTCTCACACATCTCGAGTGTCCTGCCTGTGTCCCTCTGCTAGCAGGGGTGAGGCAGTTTCTCTGGAACTTGGAGATTTTTCCACTTGAAATTCTTACATGCTTTCAAATGAACACTTTTTAAATTACAGTTTTATATACATGTACAGCTAAAAATACCAGCAGTTGAAATAGTCACTATGAAATAGAATAATAGAGATCTCTGGAAGTGGAATTCTCATCATTGTTGTGGAGTGTGGGCAGTGGCTGCACAACTTCTTTTCAGTGGCTCAGTGTTTCTCAAGAATTCTCCTAGCAAGGCAAAAAGCTTTCATTTTCCTCAGTTTGCACTGAGCTGGTATAGCTAAAAGTTGTCAACGTGCAGAAAACTGTTTCACTGAAAGAGCTGAAGGGATAGAACCAACTAGCCAAAAATTTTCAAAGTGACTACTGCAGTTTAATTACTCTTAAATTAATTACGAGATTAATTTTCATGTCAGCCTCTTAAGAGCAATGTTTACTTTTAAAACCTCAACTTAAGCATTTCCATGAAGAGGAATCAGTTTGGTTTGGATTTGAAAAGAAAAATTAATTTGTGGTCAGATGAGTTTGGATTTTGTTTTATAAAACGCGTTTGCTGCCAGCATTCATAATGTTAATTTTATTTTGTGAAAAGAAGTGCATACGATTCACCTCAAATACTAACTGGAGAATGTAACAATCATTCTGATAGCCTTGCTACTAGTTTTTAGCAAGCTGAGGGTTTGTTTTTTTTTTAGAGCAAAGATGAATGAAATGCTGACCACCAGTCCTGTAGCCCTTGATCTCTGGTAAATGTCTGCATGATGTGGTTTTGACTGAAGGTGACTTTTATGGTGTCCAGATTCAAAATTTATTTCATATTTTAAATGTGTGTTTTGGCAACTGCTGCCATTTATCTCCTCATTTGGCTATTCCCTCTGATAAGGGATATTTTCCATGCATATCCTATACTGTTGTTTTATTTCTTGACACTAAAATGGCTTGTACTGCACAGATGACTTTGTAAGACTCCGGCTCTCTTTCTAGAATTCTGGCAATAATTGTCCTATTGAAATTGAAACACTGCTTGTGTAAAATGTAACAGGCTTTTTTTGTTAGGGATGATGTCAGCATGAGAGATGGCCTCAAGGAGCCATTAAAAGAACATAGGACTTTTGACTGTTGGACTTTACTGACTTTTCTCCTCAGTAAAATACAGTTCTGCAGAAGATGGATCAGTGTCTGCAGTGGTATGAGATGTATTTGTTGACTTTACTGTGCAGTCTGATGAAGCTGTATCTCAGTGCCATAAATACAGAGGCACTCTATTAAGAGTGTCAGAGAAATGCAGTAATAAGAGGCATAAAATTTTATAGAAATGCTTGCCTTTCTCTGAAAGTAATTGGCCTTTTTATGTGAAATTACTCACTGCTTTTTTGACCTTCGAATTTTAAGTTCTGGTTTGTTTCTAATTCTTCTTAAGACATTTTGAAATGCATTCACAGCTAGCATTTTTTTTCTCTATTATCTGTCCATCTGTTGCAGACTTTATTATTCTATTTAAACCATTGTGGAAAAAAAGGACTAAAGTAATAGATTTTGAACTGATTGATGAAATAGATGGCAGGAGTATGCAGAATTAATGTGACAATAAGTAAATAGCAACTGTTATATTAGCTGACATATTTATATGTGAAAATGCTTGTAGATGGAGAATTTTATGTCCAGTATTAAGATGAATTGAAGCTTTTAGTCAAATAAATAGATGAATGGTAGAAATAAGAAGTCTTTGTTAGTTGCATTTTGTGTTTCCAGTCCTCCTGACTGACACATTCCTCCTGCTTTTATTCCATGCCAGGTTGACCTTCCCCAAGTTACAGTTGGGGAAGGTCAACTATGGCTGTATATATGAGATATTTTACAGATTGAGGTGAAAGCCAGGGCAGAACATCCAGCAAAGTGACAGTACCACACTCACGATCTCTTCAGGTGTGACTCTGATAGCCATGAACGGATTGTTGAGGGTCATTTATCAATGTAGTTGATATACCTGGGATTCCTAAGCTGAGTGTGAAAGGACCACCTTGGACAGTGTAAATGTATTCAAAAGGCACTGTGCTGCCTTGCAGGGTTTTTCTAGCCTGGCTCAGTCCTTCCTAGAGGTCCTTGATACTCTTCTGTCAGCAGTGTCATTGCCTGTGACTGTGCACTCTCTGCATTAGGTTTTTATGTTAACCTGGGTTTTGCTTTGTCCTGGTTATCTGACCTTTCCTTCCCCTCCCTTTTATGAATAACTGAAGGTTGGTTATGGGTTTTAAACTACAGACTGTGGTATCTAGCATTGTATCTGAAAATCTTATCATGAAATAGAGGAACTAATATTTATCATAGTCTTGATTTCCTGTCTCTTTTGGGAGAAGCTATATGTGCAGCATAGTTTCTTGGTAGGAGTCTTTTCTGTTTTTCATATCTGCTTCTGTGCATAGTCTTCCACTCATACTGCGTGCCTCATGTTTTCCCTGTCAAATCGGAAAAGAGAGAGAAATGGGTTTGAGGAGATGATAATGTCTGTGAAGACCTTGAAGCCCTCTGAGTGCTTACTGACCAGTCTCTGGACCATGAGAAAAATGTGGTACTTATAACTTGTCGAAGTAAGGAAAAAAGTAAAGCTGCCCCATAGAACACAGAACCTCCTCTCCTCTTGCTGAGAGCAGACACCTCCCTGTTCCACTGGCTCAGCCCTTGCGCTGGAGGTGGCACTCTGCACTGTGTCCTGTACTGAAGTTTATTTTTGAGTACAACTTACCATGATGTTAGGACAAGCATAACAACATTAGCGAAGTTTTAATTAAAAACAACATAAAATATATGTGTTAAGTGACTTGACTTTCAAATTCAGCATTCCAACTCAACCCTGCAAAGAATATCTTCAACTGAACTTTTTTGCAGCCCTTTGCCACGTTTGTTCCTGTTTCTGCATAGCAGCTCAGCTCTCCTCTGCACAACAAACCAGATCACTAAGAACAAGTTGCTGTAAGTTATGAACTGACAGCCAGGTTAGTTCTGCCCCTGTGGACATGACAAGTTATACTCAAGTCTTGAGCCATCAGTTGTCTTGAAGTGTTCATGGGAAAGTGAAGAGATGTCAAAGAAAACAAGGAATTGTTTCCTGGTTGGGAGAGTCCATAGAAGGGAGATATGTTGATGTTTTTGGTAGGAGTATGTCCATATACTAGTATTTATTCTCTATGGTCCTGAGTGTGAGAACTGAGAAAAGCAGATGTCTTAGATAAAAATAGATTATGAAATACAGAAGAGGTAAATTTTGGTTTTTGTATGCTGGGAATCAAAGCAGCAAATCTGAACCATGTAATGATTTTAAGTGATTGCATTGCAGTGAGACATTTACAAAATGAGCTTAGTCTCCTTTGTTTTAGCCAAAATGGTTGCATAATGCTACAAGAAAATGAAATGCTTAAGTAAGGAGGACTTTGATCTGATTCAATTCAAAGTAACATCTGCTTAGAAAATCCTGATGAAAGATTTTCTTTCAAAAGTTGTTTTCTTACTTTTCCTCCTTTTCTCAACTCTTTGTTAAGGCAAGACTTCAACTTATTTGTCAATGTGCTGATATCAGCTAATTTAAGGAAACTGTGCTGCCAAAGGAAGTCACTGCCCTCATATATCCACTAGAGAGACAGTTCATGTAAGTCCTCCCCAGGTTAGCTTCAGGCAAAATTTGCAAGAGTAGTTTAAACAGCTTCAAAAATCATGTGAACTAACTTGACGGTTTTTCTGCCTGATGTGAACTGGGAAATGCTCACACAAGCATTGCAGAATCGGTAGCTTACAGCAAAGGGCTGGTAGGGAGGACCCAAGAGAGGGAATCATTTTAAACCGGTAAAGTCGAATCCCAGAGGGTGGGGATCTCCAAGGCTTTCAAATGTCATTAAACTGTCTTTGTTACATTGTATAAAAGGCTAGACATGAGGGTGTCCTGCTGTGATTTGACTTTTTGTTTTTCTTTTTTAGTTTTAAATCAACAAGGATCAGCTTTGAGTCAAACCCAAGCAGCTTCTTTTTAAGCCAGTTTTATCAATGGAGGGGTGTAGGCTGCAATACTGGCTTTGTAGGTGTAGTCCAAAGGCTGCTTTCCTTGGAGATAAATGCTATGTCTGTGTATGTTCTGCATAAAAAAAGCAGAGAGGCCTGCAGTGCAGTTGGACAATGAGGAACTGAGCTTCCCTGATTTCACTGGCTTTGGTGAGCTGGAGACTCCATATCATTTACTCAGTGATAGATCTTTTGCAAAGTTGCTTCTCCAACTTTCTCTTAGTTAAGTTTGTTTGACTTTAAGTTTTAGAGCTGTTTGAAAGAGAAGCATGCTTATGCTGTTGGGTGAGTGCCAAGTTTAGTGAGGAAAGAGAATGAAATTGCTAGAAGAGAGGAGACTGGGGGACTGTCATTAGGAAGTTGGAAGCAGAGCACATGTAAAAACTTCTTTAACCGCAAACCGCATGTGAAGGGGTTAGAATTAATTCCTGTTTTCAGACATGGATAAACAGTTCCACTTTGCATCATCTCTGCTGTGGCAGTACATGAGTTGCAGTTTGTATTCTGTCTGTAATCTGTCCTGTTGTTTACTGGCCAGTCATAAGGCCCAGCTGGCAGGTCACCTGACTTCCTTCTGCCTCCTTTTTAAAGCTACTGAAAATCTGTCCCTGCTCATCTGAAAAGTGGTTTCATCTCACTCCTAAAGTGTTTGCTTAGCTCCACTGTGTGCTATCCTTAAAATACCATGGTGTATACACAAGGATATACCCTGCTTTGTACTGAGGTACATATCTATAATGAGCAAAACTTGGTATAAATCCCTGATCACATTTCTGTATTTGCTGAAATTCTGAAAATATCTGTTTTATTAGAAATGTTTGTGAGTTAAGGAATCAATTAAAAAAAAAAGGTGGTTTCATTAACCAGCTAGTCCAAATCCCAGGTACTGCCAGAAGTCCTGGTCTTGTTCTTCAATACTCATAAAGCCACATTCTCATCCTCTCCCTTGTATTCATGTTAGAGATTACTCAGCTGCAGCAAGAACTGGGTCATTCCTTGGAAGGGCTGAAGACTATTTGTGGCTTTGGTTTTTTTCAGGATTTGTTCTCAGTGATGAGACCCAACTGGCACTGTGGCTGCACAGGTAGGAGTGCTAGTGCAAGGGAGAGGATGGGAGCACATGGCCAATAAGGAATTGCTCCATGGCTTCGAGTGGCTGACTGTGAAGCCAGGGTCTACATTGAATAATGAATAAATAATAGTTGACATAACAGTTTGATCCATTCAGGCTAGATTTTTCTGCTCTAGAGCCAATTAGAGGAAAAGCTACTGGAGTTGTTGGAATATGAAAAGTTTTCAGTTCCTTTCAGGGACTGTAGCTTGTCACTCTTGCCTGCTCTCCAGTAGCCACACAAGAACAACTGTGTAATGGTGTTCTATAACTGTCACAGTTTGGTTGGGGTTTTTTTGTTTTTAGTAAACAAGCAATTCTTTGCAAAAGGAAAATGAAATCATTTTGCAGAGGAAGTGGCATTGTATTCCAAGTTGTTACTCTTGTTACAATGTTTATCCTCTTCTTGCAGTACTCAGGTGGTTCTGCTCTAGCGAGACATCATGCTTTTCTTGGAAATGCACTTTCTTGTCAATGGTCATACAGCAGCTTACATTAAGGGCAGGACTGTAATATGTGTTTAGTCAGTGTTTTTTATGGTGGCACCTGCAAGGTTTTCCTTCATATGTAAAAGAGAAAAGCTAAACTACAGCAAATATGCATTAAAATCTTGTGAAGAGAAAAAAGGGAAGGAGAATGGGAGCTGGTGTTTAGAATCTTCTGTTTTCCTCTTTGAGCCCAGGTATGATTGAGTTTTCTTACTTAGTATAATTAAAGTTCTTATAGATCTTTGTATATAGATTTTTCTAGTCTTAAGAGCAAATGGTGAATGTTGCAGAGACTAGGCCAGGTAAGAGGGTTGTAGTTGCTTAATTTTTTTTTTTTATTTTTTTTTTGTTTAATGTGATATGTTTTAACAGAAAAGAGTTGCTAAAAAACCCTTGTGTAGTTCAAGTAACTTGGAAGCCAGATTCTGCAAATCCCCCTAGTGTGACTGTTCTTAAGACACTTCTGAGTTAGAAAACAAAAAAGCCAGCCAAATTTCATGGGTAATCTGGGTGTTGAAGGGGGAAAAAAAAAGGTAAAGGCTTTGGCCGTAGTAGTCACTTCGTTAAAACTTGCTTTAAGCAAGGGGTATGTGGGAGTTCTTAAGAGAAGTGAGGGGCTTTATTGTTTTTTTAAAAGCTTTGGCAAGAAGCTTTGTTATTTGTATTGAATGTTCCAAAATAAAACTGTAGCCAGAGGAAATAGCATCTGTGAAATTTTGATTCACACGTGTGAAACTTGACAATGATTTGGCAGTGATTTGAATCAGGTTTTTTAAAGGACAGTTAAGCAGCCTTGGTTAAAAGCTACAAACCTTGTCTTTAACACTCAAGGCAATCCAGAGGGCCCATTTCAGTGTGATGGGTAGTCTTCTATTTGTGTTTCATGTTATGCAGTGAATTCTCAGGTTGGTGGAGCGAGTTTTGATGGTCACTCTGCATTCCAAATGTAGCACCACCAAGCCAACATTTGGAAGAAACCACTAACCTTGGCCTTGTTTTCTGGAACTGTAGAAATCACAGCCTGTGCATGGCGCCAAAAGCAGCAGGTTGGAGATTCTGGGTTACAAACTGTTGGTTCATGGAAATGGTTAAAGTGCGGTTTAGTGCTGCTGGTGCTGCTGCTAAGTAGGAATCTTATCATGCATATCAAGCATGGATCAGCTGAGAATTGAAATGTGATAAGTGTATCAAGGATGGATCACGTCGGAACTTAATCTTCCTTCTTGAAATGCTGGAAATTGAAACTTGAAATTCCATATTCCATTACAGGGCTGCGGAAATAATGCAGGTGAAAAGAGTCTTCATTACATCTGTTCTGTGGGTACTCTGGCTTGGGAAGTGGGGCTGTTCTTGATAGTGTACCTAGGGAAAACACAGAAGGAACAAATGCATTTTGGTTCAGTAAATGCCACCTTACCCTTTGTGTAAACCAATTAGGGTATCTTGATGCCTGGGAAAATAATTGGGAAAAGTTCAGGTTTGACAGGGCTGGCAGGTAGAAGGTGAGTCAGGAGATGACATTTTTGAGGTTTGTTTTAAATTAGGGTATGGCAGAAGTGGTAATCTTTTATCACAGCAGGCAGGAAGAGGTAAACTCACCTCTCCTGTGTCAGGAAATCCTCCAGGTGTGAAATGAAGCTTGAAGGATGCCAACATTTTCAGTGTTTAGAAAGAAAAGCACTCCCAGTAACGGAGTACAGGGATCAACAGCATCAGAAGTATATCACAGAGGTATTCTCTTATGATGACTTCTGGTTTCCTTGTGCAAGAAGAATCAGTGCCATAATTCCAGTACCATAATTAATTTTCTCTTAGTAGCTTTATGGGAATGTTTCTTAAAAGTCAGCAGAATCACAAGGATTGTTGCTCTTAGGTTATCAAGTTCTGAAGTGTTTGAGAAGTGAAAAAAAAAACAATTCATAAAACCAGGAAAAAGATGCATGCATTTATTTGGCTAATAGAATGAGTGACAAGCTAAAGGTGGAGCTGAGGTTTGTATAACAATGTGCCTCAAATCCATTTGGAAATGTCGTTATGTCAGAATTGAGCAATCACATGGCATCAAGTTTCTCAAAAGATGGTTTTAGTGACATTGTCTGAGAGATGGCTGTACCTAAGCAGTCACTTTCCAGGGAGCAGTAGCTGTAAATGAGCTGTTCTACTGAGCTGCTTTCCATATCATCAAGACTACATCAACCAATTCAGGGATATTCTCCAGCTGATCGTGGTTTCGTTGTTATCAGTGTGAAAGTGTGGAGTTTGCTTCTGGTCTTAAGTTGTGTATGTGGGGGAAAAAAAAAAAGACTGTTTACAGAGTTCCAGATTCTGGTGTTTCTTCTTAAACAGCTGTACCTTCTCCTCCTAAAGCAGTTTTTGCTGCCTTTTGCCTTCTGTTGCTATATTGGCTGTCAGCCTCCTGGTCATTGATTTGCTTCTTTAATTATTCATAAGAAAATCTATTTTTCTCTGTCAGCTGCAAGCTCATATGTCTTAGATTTGTCTGTTATTAAAGGAAACCATGAATGTTCTTTCAAGCTGCAACACGTCTCACAGTTTTTGGGGAAAAAGAACATTTGCTTGCCATAGAAATGAAGTCATCCTAGCTGAGGACAGTCTATAGCCACCAGTGTCACCATTGGGATTCAGATCAATTCACAGATATCAGGGTTGCTGCATCACTGCAGTGAGTTCATGGCTGACATCATACAGCTGCAAAGAGGTTGTTCTGGAGCCATATGACATCATGGGTGGGAGCCCACAGCTGACAGTGTCACAATCTCTCTTACGTCAATGTTGCCAGCGGGTGTTGTGGTGGTTGCAGACATTTGGTTTTGAATAGACAGCCAAAATCTGGGCTTTGCTGGTTTAAATTAAAAAAAATAATAATTCAAAGTGTGTGGGGAATACGTGCAGATCTCTGATAATAAAAGGCAGATTTTTATTAACAAAATTTTGTATCAAAGCCCAGGTCTAGAGTGTCCACCTTTGTCATAGTTAATTGGAATGAGGGCAGAAGCTGTATTCCCATCACAGCAGGATTAGTGGACTGATCCATTAGCATCTCGTGATGAATTGGAATTCACCACCACCCAGCTGGTCTGAGTGCCAGCAACAGTTGAGCTGCAACTCCCTCTCTTTGTAGCATAGGTAGTGGGTACCCCATACATGTCACAGTGCATCTTTATGCATCACTGATTGTCCTTTGGAGACAGAATTTGTGTTACAGCTGAAGTTAAAAATGTGTGAACACATTCCTGCTAATGTTTGATGTTAGATGAACATTCTTCTTTGAGCACAAGTTTGCATTTAATGCCAAATGATGCAATTTGAAGCATAGTGTATCTCTAGTCACGTTTAACATTGGATTTGCTGGCTTTCTCCACAGAATCCTAATTAAGATGGAAAAGGTCAGTGATCTGCCTGTGCTCTGAGATTTCATTTTGTATCTGTACTGTTGGCTTTTTTATCTTTCACAAAGAGCTTAGTTCCAAAGAATGCTTCCCCTTTGCCAAAATTCCACATGATCTTGCCTTCAAGGAAGCACATCCATTTTTAGTAAACTAGGAGAGTCTTTTTTATAAAAGATGATTTCTGGTAATAGTGATTTTAACCCATGAAGTGTGGACACTAATGAGTTAATCCTAGTTCAAATTTAACAGCTATATTTCATTCATATGATTATTCATAGTGAAATTCTGTATTTGTGCTTTTACAGGGGAATTAGTAATTTGTTTTTTGTAGTTTAAGGTATGAGAAGCAGCAAGGATGTGCACATACGTGTTAAAGAAAATAACCTGCATCACATTGATTACTTCTTGCTTCTTAAAAAATATGAAAATTTAAATAATACTTCACTACAACATGTTATTTTCTCTGAGAAAAAGGAATCTTCGCAGAAATTTTAGTTTGCACGATAATTTGTACTGCAATACCTTTCTGTTTTCTGGTTGTTGAAGTTATTTCATGCATACAGTACCAGAAGACTACAACCAAAACAAGTCTTACTTGGCAGGGTATTAATTGGATATTTTAAATAAAATACCTTAATTTTTTTGTTTACCTCACTTCCACTTTCTCTTTTGAAAAAAAACCAGCTGGTGCTGTGCTGCTGGGCAGCAAATATGTGAATATATAACCAGTCACTGGAATGCTTTTGTTATCTTCTGGTTTTGTTATAGCTGTGCCTCTCATTCAGGTGTTTTGAGGAAGGTGATGAGGGAGAGGATGGAATTGCTGTACTGTTTCATGCATTGACTGCTGTACTCTGCCCTATTTCTGGTCATATTTAAGGTCTGCTTTTCTGGCATGGGAGAGGATTCCAGAGAAATTAAACAAAATAAAAAATGTCACTGAATCTTAGGGATGCTGTGTTCTGCACTTGGGGAAATTTAAATACTTATTGAAGGTTTTAGCAGGGACAAAGCAAGGATTGCAAATAACCAAAAACAGTTATTGAATTTGCAGATTCAAAATTCACACTGTGTTTTGTCATATGTTGCTTCTGTCTAATTCTCAACTCTTGTTTTAGCTTAGTTGTTCTTTTCCTACTGCTTGCCTGGTTTTATGGTCCTGGCCAACCCTCCCTCCCTCTTGGCTCCCCGTTTGGGCCCATGAAATCACAGGTGCTGTGTATAAGACAGCATTCTCTTGGCCATCATGAATAAAAATTCTCTAAACTTATTAACCAAACTCGTAACTGGTTAGACACATTTTGAATTATTGAAGACACTATACTGCAGCATCAAAATTCAACTGATTTAATCTGTTTTCCACTGAATATCTATTGCTAAATAGGAATGGCAAGTTTTAAAAATCACTGTAGATTGAGAGAAGTCTGGAAAAACCTATTCATTGGTGCTAACCAGCTTTAGTGATTCTTTCCTGTCACACTCTGAACTCATTTGTTGCTTAAAAAAGTGTATTTTCATTTCTTCATACCTAGAGTTATTTTTGCAGGGAGTTATTTCTGTAGCAATACTAAATCATAGTTCAGAGTATGTGGCGTTCTTGACTAATTCATGCCTTATGGTCTGCACAATGTGTCAAAAATAGTTTTTAGATGTTCTTTGGTAAGGTAAACTGAAACAAAAAGCAAATGAGAATTCGCGTATTTGTGGTTAAACCCTTTCCAAAACAGAGTAGAAAGAAACTTTTTGAGACTTTTCTGCTAGAAAATAGGGCTCACTACTTAGGATGCCTGTCTCTCTGTTAAAATGGTAGAATTCAAACTGCCTTTGGCAGCACAGCTGTGTGAAGGAGGGATAAAGCTGTGAGCTGAAGGATGCTCCTATGTTGTGAGAGAAGTGGTAGAATTCAGAAACTTTTACACCTTATACATAAACCAGTGTTGTAATAATTCTTTAAATAGATGGTTAAGCGTCCAGTCAGTGTGGGAAATAAGTATTTTTTCTAAATTACTCTTACTTCTTCTTGTCTTCTCTGAAATAATTTGTATTTTTCTCTCTTTCTTGCATGGTAACATACAATTGTATTGTGAAACCCCTTAGCAAGTTGTGTGGATGGTGGATAATTCCAGTGTGGTTAGCTGCACTTGGTAGAAATGTTTCGGGATACATTACTTATGTTGCGTCACTACGTTTTAAAACAATGTTGGCACACAGAGATCCCACTAGGAAATGTCCCATTTTTGGACACCACGTTGTAGTGCAGCCCTAAAACTCTCCTTTAAATCTGCTGCAGCTCTACAACTTGGAGGGGCGGGATGGAATGTGCTGTCATTTTCACTAAATTGTTAATTAGAATTAAACTGTGGAAGTAAAGCAGAAGGCACCTTAGGACATACTAGAGCACTCTGGGAGATGGCTAGTGAGAAATAAGTATCCATTGCATAAATTCTTGGAAGTGTTTGCAGGATATATACAATTACTTTACTGACTCCTTTGTTACCTACAGATTCTTAAGCAGATTCTGATCAGTCCAATTAATTTGCTGCTCCCACTTAAGCTGGAGTTCAGTGAGTGCTTTAAAATGCCAAGAATATTCTCTGCCACCAAAATAGGGATTCTTCTGCCTGTGTCACCATTTTTCCCTGGTTCTGGCATAGGGTTTGTGGGAGAGGTGATCAGAAAACCACTGTATTTCCAATCAGTTTCTCTCACTTACTCTTGGCAATGTAAAGCACCTAGAACAAGCTGTAGAGGTAGGAAAATTCTCCTTTGGCGATAGAAGGAAGCAGGATCCATCATAATGGTATTTTTTTTGCATTGATGCATTTATCTGATGTTTTATCTGGATTAGCAAATGGTAAGATCAGGATGTTTATACAGCCTGTCTTTAGCAATCTGTAAGTGCAGGTTTTCTTCACTCTTTGAAGAAAAGGGGGAAAAAACGGGAAAAATGTTTTCTTTTTCACAAAAAGTAGAAAAGTAGGGCAAAGATCTTGAACTGCTTTCTGTCATAAAATAATAAAACTATTCTAGATATGCAATGCAAACTTATTGCTGACTTCTATCATTTAGTAACTCCCACTATTAGAGCTGTCGGAAACATTCATTTAAAGTGTTGATTTTTCAAAATCAAGTTTGGACAGGTTGAAGCTGAGGTCATGTTTGAGCCTGATACCAGCTGGAAAGAAGCACTTGGTGTTTGTGTATGGGGGGGGTAATTTTTAATTTATTTCTTTTTTTTTATTGGTGAACAGACAAGGGGTTTCGTTATGTTCCCCATTAACTTTTTGTATTGGTGGATTAGAAGTTTCCATGACTTTCATGCTTTCTTAGCTGTGTACACCCTGCTGAACTCTATATCCATCATAGCCCCTGCTCTAGTGAGCTTTTGTCATACCTGGAGGTTGGGTAATGCTTCTGTCAGAGCTCAGAGCTGGGTGTGTCAGGAAATGGGGACTGTAGGTGTGTGTCTGTGGGGACTGCCCTTTGGAATTTATAAGCAGCAGCTTTCCCTGACCTTTAAAGAAAAAAGAACCCTTTGCAATTGCATTTATCACAGTGCAGCTTGTGAAAGAGAGTAATGCTTGTGGATATTTTGTGCCCATAGACTGGTAATTGGAGCTGTCCAAGGGAAAATATTGATTCTTTGAGTGTAAACATTTGGTCGGTGTTTTGGTTAAACTTCTGTAAACTTCTTTAACCAAAACAACCTTGCCGAGCAAGGAACTTAGTGAAGCTCTGAGGCAGGTTTACTGAATCTTTCTTTTTTTCCATCCCTTCAGACTTGTCACGGAACAGACTGTCAGAGCTTCCAGCAGAAGCCTGTCACTTTGTCTCCCTCGAGACTCTTAATCTGTACCAGAACTGCATCCGATGTATCCCAGAGGCTATTGTGAACTTACAATCTCTAACATTTCTAAATATCAGGTAACGGTTATCTTACAAATTTTGTTTTAGCATGAGGCACTCAGCACAAACATACTCCTTTGTGACAGAGCATGGCCAGTTATCAGAGCACCTGAAAGGGCACAAAAGCATCATATTGCTCCACACTGTGTTCAAAAGCTTCTGATCAGCCTTGATGCTTGATAATTCAGAGTTTGTTCACACATAACTAGATAAAGCAAGTAATGGAAGAACAGCCTCATGAAACTACTTTTGCATCAATTACATAAAAACTGATTTGATCATTTAAATGGAGTGTGCTTTTTGTATGTGTCTTTCATTGCATGAATATTTCTCGTTAGACTTCTGATTATTTTGTTTTCTTTCCATCCAAAAGTCGAAACCAGATTTCAACTTTGCCAATACACCTCTGTAGTCTACCACTAAAAGTTTTGATAGCAAGCAATAATAAGCTGGTTTCAATACCTGAAGAAATTGGACGTCTCAGACAACTGACAGAGCTTGTGAGTATACACTTGATTTGCAACTATTACTATTCTGCTCTTGGCCTAAGCGTGATCTGTGTCTGCCACAGTGTCTCTAACTGTGTTTGGTTTTGTATAGAGGTGTTAGAAAAGGGTTTTAAATACTCTGAGATTTTAGAAGAATTTTATGGGAGGGAAAGATGCACTGGAGAGCAAATGATCCATGTCAGTTTAAATGTCTTCCCTGTTCTAGAAAGGAAGGCCTGGTGGAATTAGAGTTCTTGCTATGTTTGTTTCTGACAGAAAGCTTTTATGTAGCAAATTGTGCTAATATACTATGGAGTAACTTGAAATAAATTTCTACATCTGAATGCTTTGTCTTTTAAAGCTTTTATTTCGCTTTGTGTTTAAAATGAGAACAATACTTCATGTCAGCAGTGAGATTGAATGAATATACAGTTATATAAGGTGAGGTGTTATATAAGTGCTGTCTTTTTCCTTCAGTCCCTAAATAGAGCTGCATATTTTAGTCAACAGAGACTTAGTGATAACTCATTCTTTTCTCTTCTTTGTAGGATGTGAGCTGTAATGAAATACAGACAATACCTCCACAGATTGGCAATTTGGAATCCTTGCGAGACCTAAATGTCAGAAGAAATAATTTGGTGCGTTTACCTGAAGGTGAGAAAACAGCTATCCACTGTAACAGCAGAAACTTCAAACACTTCTCTGTTTTCAGTCCCTTTTTCTTCCTCTGAGAGCTAGAAGAGGCTTGTTTTGTGAAACACGTGTTTTTCTACCCTTGCTTTTTCTTGCACTCTTTTAATCTTCTGAATTGTATGTTTGTTTTCTATCTCCAGAGCTTGCTGAGTTGCCTTTGATTCGATTAGATTTCTCCTGCAATAAAATAACAACAATACCAGTTTGTTACAGAAACCTCAGACATCTTCAGACCATCATGTTGGAAAACAACCCTCTCCAATCCCCCCCTGCACAGGTAAACTGCAGCTACAAAATCAGCTGACTAGTTCACCTAGCAAGGGCAGAACTAAGTTATAAATTGAAGGATTATATTACATATTTGTTATTTAAGAACAAGAGAACTTTACATACATTCCATTGTCAAAAAGTGTTTAATATATAGCACAGCTTGAAAAATCCCTTTTCTTCTCTTTACTGTATTAATAGTGTCTGCTGTGGAATATTACAAAAAATTTCACTAATGTTGGCTTGAATATTCCTGCTTTCAGCATAGGAGAGAGGAAGCTCTGTTAGGCAAGACTGATTTTTCTGTCACTCAAATGTCAAAATTTTGACTGAGGCCTCAGTGCTGCATTTTCCTGATCCGCTTTGCAGCAGAGTACTCAAATTGGCCTTTGAGCTAGAAACTCCAATATTGTTAATGACTAATTTGATTTTCAGTGTGTGTATACAAGCCCCTGAGTATTGCAGGTTCTACTGTGAGCTGCTGTATCTGAGTCAAAAGGGGCACATGCTGAAACTTGTAGTTTCAGTAGGGCTTTGCTTTCCTTGTGAAAGCAGAGACAGCTGTTACTGCCTTCATTGACTATAAATTTGAGCTGGCTTTGGCAGTCTGCCACTGCCATTCAAATATGGGCATGGGTGGGATGCATCTGTTCTGATGCCAAGGGTATAAATTCTAGTACTTGTAAATGCTTGTGTCTTGTTTGCATGATGAAATTTCAGCATCCAGCTGACAGAGTTGCCTGCAGACCAGATGTACTTGGAGGACAGCTTCCATTTGTCTAACACAGGCATCCCATGATGCTTCACTATAGCTGTTCCTCTAAAATACAGTGATATTAGAATAAAAAATACATTGGTTGATGTAAATGCGCTCGTTTATTATTATTCTCAACTGCATCTTCAATGTCTGTAGTGTACTTTCAAAATATATTGTGAAATTATACTTACTTGGTTGTTTAATTTTTTTTTTAAGATATGTATAAAAGGAAAAATTCATATATTTAAATACCTGAACATAGAAGCATGCAAGATAGCTCCAGACTTGCCTGATTATGATAGGAGACCCATGGGATTTGGATCATGGTAAGTTTTGCACAAGCCACATTCCCAGTTCTAATGGCATTCAGGAAAATTTTGTCAGTCCACCTTGAGTTTATAAAAAAAAAAAACAGATCAAGGATTGTTCCTTGGCAAGTGCATTGAGGTGGCTTTGAAAAATATTCTTTATGGTATTTCATGGTGCATTCTAGTAAGGTACCGGAGTGTAAGAAGCAAGGAGTGGTTCAGGAGATGACCTGGGCAGTGTCATGTGAAAGGCAGTGTCAGAGCTGATATGCAGTAAAAAGAGAATAATAATAAACAATACAGGGGGTATGCTCCCGTGTTGTTAATGTGTATGTTCAGTTTACAAGATCTTAATATTTTCCTCAGATACACAGAATCATATCCCAGCTGTGATTTTTAACCTTTTGTACAGAATTTTATAATGGCTGTGCTCAAACCGCAGGTGTAAATGCTGATCTCCACCCCATTAAACTGTTATTTCTGGCAAGCCTTCACTTGGCGCTGCTGCTTGGCATTGTAACACAAATATTGGAACAGTCAGCCATATCAGCTGCTAAATTAAGATGTCTAGCAAAAAGCAGAAGTTAAGATTTATTTTTGTTACGTGATACAGAAGAAAGGGAGTCAGTGAAGTATGAAACTGAATAGATATAGAAATTACTTCAGTCATCTTTGAAGGTAGTAATAATGTGTGGAAGAGTGAGTTGCTGAAGGATGTACTGCTGCCTTAGCAGCAATAAAATGCAAATCATGGGCTTCACAATAAATCATCATGAGTCAGATTTATGAAGAAGAATTTGCATGAGGAACTGACAGAGTGATTCCTCATCAGCACTGAATGTCGTAAGTTCCTGTTCTAGATGAGGTTAGCATATGAACATGTCATGGGTTAATCGATTTCCAATACAAGCTGGTGTAGCTGATTTCTGCATAATACTGAGGATACTATCCTTTTTCTGGAAGGGAAAGGCTCTAAATGAGAAAATGTCATGATCTGTTTAGCTCTAACATAGTTTGTTAATTTTTAAGAGAAATTCAAAATCAAGGGAGCTGTGTGCTTGCTGATTAATTGTTATCTGTAGTTGTACATTGCTCTGGAAATTTTCATAAATTGCTTTTGTGAAATGAGAAGAATTAAGTATTTTAATCACAGGTTGGAATTGTAAATGTAAAAACAAGGACAGAACTAGTTGAGGATGCTTTCTCTAGAATTTTTACCGGACTCAGCAGTATGAAATGAGCTTCAGCTGGCTTTGCCTTAGCTGTATTTCTGTACCCAAGAGGAGGTAAGAGTTGGTGGTAGAATTATTTGTTGTTATTGTGCTATTTAGGGCATTTGGTATTCCAGGTGATTCCTTCCATCTTCATGCAGCTATGGAAGAATGGTCTGTGGAGCAGAGCACATATTAGGAGAAAATTGTAGAGTGATCCAGTGAAAGAGAGAATCCCCAGTTATTATATTTTATGTCATTTTCAATGAAAGAAATAAAATCCTTCAGCTGTGATACAGTTAATATTTCCAGGCAAGGCACAAGAGCTTTGTGTTTGTTATCTTCAAAGGTGACCAACAGAAATAAGGTATCAGTCAGTCCACCTAGACTTTGTTGCTGGTTTATCTGATCAGCTTGGTGTAATACCGTGCAGGTTGAGAGTCTGAATGGTAGAAATTCTTAAAGTTTAAGGAAGTTTGTGTCATGCTGTCAGTTCACATTTGGTCAAACATTTTTAATAGCAAGGCTGTTGATACTGCTAATAAAACAAGATGCTCCGAAACATCATGGCAGGAAGTGGGTTGGAGGTTCTAGCACCAGAGTGAATCCCTGTATGCTTCAGTCCTTTTCTAAACATAAGCCATGTGAAATTTATCTTGAAGCAAGTTTTGTTCAGCTGCAGCAAGCCAGTCTCATTTGCAGCAGTGAAACTCAGAGCAGCTCAGGTTGGTGCTGGAGGGAATGAGATTGAGAGGAGGCAGAGCTGTCAAAGCTGTGGAGCAGTTGTTGGCAGACTGGCATAGTCTGAAGCTAGAAGGCTTAAAATACCAAGTACTCAGTAACCAATACAGTGAATATTCTAGGACTTGGGCCACTGTTCTTGCTTACAGGACGTAAAGATGCGGGTTTTAGTGTGACATGGAAATGGCAGCAAGTACTGTCTTTCGTTGTTGGTCTTAGCAGGCATTTGGCTTCTTATCCTTTGATTTCAAGCCTTACACAGCTTTCTGTAAGCTGTAGTTGCCCCAAAATGCTCTCGTCTGTCCAAATGCCTAATGGTTGTTCCTTGTGGCATATTGGTCAGGGAGGTATAAAAATCTTAAATCTCAGCTGATTTTAGGCTGGCTGCTGTATGATTATAAATGTGTAAAGTGTGTAGCATGAGATAGGTGGGTTTAGTTGTGAGAGCTGGGAAGACAGAAAGCAACTTTCTTGTTAGAAATGAGAAGTCCTGGACACAGTGTTTATGTATTTTTGATCTTTGAGCTAACTTTAGTGTTACATGTAAAGCTTTTCGAATTCTCCAACTGAAAAGAGAGGCTAAAAGAAAACTTGTATTGAAACACTTCCTCATTTTTGAGCTCCTTAATTTGCAGTAATTGTTCAATTTACAACAGGGTGCTCAGGAGATGCTGAAAATATTGATTAATTTAAAATGGAATTCTACTGCAGATGGATTTTTCTTTGACCCATGTTTTAAAAATATATGTAAATTCTATGAACTGTTAGTATAGTTATGGTTTTATTGTCAGTTATTCAAATTAGTAGCTCTTTAACTACATTGGATGACTTCATAGTCATTCTTTTTTCTTCCCACCCAGACGAAGGGAGTTGGTTTTTTTCTTTGGCATTTTTCTCTCTGATGATTTATTATGCAGAGGATCTTTCTGTTCAAATACAGGGCTGTAAAAGTGGAACTCCTCTGAGTTAATCAAAACCCCATGCAGATGCAAGAGCTTGTCTTTTAGTCTACATCTGCATAGGAACAGATGCATAGCTTAATGTGTCTCATCTATAGCCTCCATCCCTCCTGGTGGTACTTTGCTATTTCATGTCTATCTGAAAACTAAAATAGGCCCTGATAGTAGTTTGTCAGTCTTCTATTAAGATGATAATAATAATAATAAAATTTGAAAATAAGTATTTCCTGGAAGTGGAATTTCTGAGAGCAGTGCCAGTGAGAAAATGACCTGCAATTTTGTTATGATGGAGTGAAGCAATTAGCTTCCTGAAATTCATTCTTCCTTGTGCATTACGTAGTAATTACTGCTGCAGTTCTCCCTGGGGCATTGAGTGCCAGTAGAACAGTTGAGCCATTGTGAAATGCCATCTGTAGTGGATCAGACAAGTCCCATTGTCTCTTTTACTGTAGCTATCTGAAGCAGTTGCCAGAGTTGACATCTGTGATGGCTATACTGCTGAATTACATAGTTTCTAAGCCCAGAAATTTGAAGAACTGTGTGCCTATTTGGTTATATGTACTGTAACACTGGGCACATGTCTAATGCCTTTGTCTAGACATGTCGTTGACAAAGCTTTGTAAATGAAAACTGTACTTCTACAGTTATTACACTGTGATGTATCTGAAATACTGTTCAGCTTACTGCAGTTTCTTATGTAGAAAACAGAAGACATTTGTGTAATACATCTTGCGTAATTTTGAGTAGAAGTAGTATATTCTGTATTTTTAGTGATTTTGTATGTATTTATGCTTATTTATGTAAAAGTTTGTTTGACAGTGGTTTTCAACCAAAACATAAGAGTAATAGAAAATGAAAGTTGGACTTGCTAAACAGAGAAATATGAGACCACTTTGCAGTTTGCTTTGTCATAATTTCTCTTTGGGAAATGTTTAAAGAGCAGATCTATCCTTTGAATCAGCTTAGCTCTGAAGGCCAGGCAGTGGCAGGTGACTGCTGACACAAGGATGGTGAGCTGTCAGCATGTGCCTCCTGCTCTACTGTAGCAAGTACAATGTGAGGTTTTCAGACGTGCTGAGCTTGTAAACACGCTGCAAGTGTGCTTGGTGGCTTATTCTGCTGCTGTTCTGTAGTGGCTGAGAAGCTTTTGGTGGTGTTTATATCACAGTAACTAAAACTGTGTGTTTGACAGCCATGAGGAGCTCTACTCCAGTCGTCCATATGGAGCACTCGATTCTGGCTTCAATAGCGTGGACAGTGGAGACAAAAGATGGTCAGGGAATGAAGTAAGTGTTGCAGCTTTATTTTTGTTCAGTGCAGTATTGTGCATGAAAGATAATTAAATGTATGCATCTGGAAGCACATTCCATAGCTAACATGCATGTGCTGGTGTGCAGGTTGCCTTGAGCCAGTATTACTTGTTTTGTTGGAGAAAAAACAAGGTTAATTTTATATGGGACAGACCCCAAGTTGGAAGTATTAACAGAAATGTATAGAACAGTGCATGAGAGGTTAATTTACTGGAGCATAAAAAATGAGAAAAATAGGGTTCCTCATTTTAAAAACTTTGTAACAGTATCATATTACAATGCTGAGTTAAATGTAATTATTCAAGAAAAGTTGTTTCTGTAAAATAAATCTGAACATGAAAATTCAGCTTTGGAAATCAGCTGGAAATTTTGTCTTCTTCCTTTGTTTAAAACGTTAAAAACTGTTTGCTATTTACATGCAGGAAAATAGGATCTCTTAGCAAAAAGATAGTCAGTTATTATTGTCAGGAAGAAATTCCCTTTTCCTCTTGGAGCAGCTAGAAAACAGCCAAGACCTAAAGTGTTGCAGTGAGCTATACTCCATACTTGCACTCCTAGCTTGATCTTAGAGAAGGTGCTAGAATTTTCCATCCTGAGACGGTTTCAGTGCAGATACTGCAATCAGAACTGTAGACAGCAGGTTTCTAAAGAAAGCTCAACTATATGGGTTTTTTTTTAAACAAAACATTATAGCTGTCTTTTGCTTTAAATTAGTGTTTTGTGGTTGTGAAACAGGGCAGTTGAAGGACAAATCAAAAAGTAGTAGATTACAAAATTATGTTTCTGAAGAAAAATGTTTCCAGACTTTACTGTTTGTTTTCCAAAGCCAACAGATGAGTTCTCAGATCTCCCATTACGTGTGGCAGAGTTCACCAAAGAGCAGAGACTGAGAAGAGAAAGTCAGTACCAAGAAAACAGAGGGAGTGCAATTGTAATTAATGGTGGAGGTGAGTAGTGACCTTTGGCTAACAGTGTTTATTGTCATCATTATTAAAGTTTGGAATGTTTCCTACAGATAGTAGCTTGTTTAAAGAGGAAAGAAACCAGAAAGGCCTAGGTGGAATTACACAAAAACAGTGTTGTGGGAACTGTAAAAATACTGTTGTTTTAAGAATGTTAAAGGCAAAAGCAAATAGCAGCAGAACTGGTATTTTCTTGAAAACTTTGTCAGCTTTTGCGTATGCCCTATGTTAAAGTCTCAGTGCTTCAAATGGTATTTTGGAATATTGAATTTCAGTGAATGGAGTTTTGCTGTTTGAGCTTCTGGGGAAAATTTACTGCAGTAGTAAATTGTCAGTGCTCTGTGCCAACTGCTGTCAGAACAGGATGAGCCATTTTGTTGGGGAATTTTGTATTTCCAACTCATTCCAGTTTTGGATTTTAATCCAAACTTTCGTATCATCCAGGAGGGGCTGGTGTTTGTGAGTGTCAGTACTTTGTTGTGCTTTCTCAATTGTTGTCCTGCAGTCTTACAGGATCACCTTCATAGTTGTTCAAGAGGTGATCGTGCATTGCATGTTTCTGAATCTCCAGTCCTCTTTCATTTTAACTTCCAGAAATCTGCTGCTACCAGTGTCTCCTTTTGTTCATATGCCTTCATTTTAATGGTCTTTCAGGTGTGCTTTTTCAATCATTCGTTCTTCTCTGTTGTTCTGCACTACTTATTATTAGATCTCATCTTCATATACTTTGATTCTTCTTCTTTGTCAGCTGCTCCCTGTTTTTCATTTTCCCTGATGACTACAGTTCATTTTTTCTGTGTTGCTCTTCCCAGCTACATCTAATCTCCTATGCCCAGCTCCCACTTTTTCTTCTCTCTTCCTTCCTCTTCCCCATCTTTATCTTTTGCCATCTTCTTTTCTTGGGTCTTAGTCTTCTGTGCTACAATTTTTTGTTTTCTTTGCCACCTTCTAGAAATACCTGAAACTTTTTAGTTAACTCACACTCTTTTACACATTAATGGGGGAAAAATTCAGTTCAAACAGTTAGATTCTAGCAGTTAGAAGAATTGAAGACATGGTGTCATGGGGAGTGCTGGGCAGCCTTAATAACAGGTAGTGCTGCCAGCTCTGCCTCCAAGACTAACTTTATTTTGTTCTTTGGGTTTTGTACACCAGGGATATCAAAATGCCTAGGAGATTTTTAAGCTGGAGCATGATCAGTTCATGAGTAGGTGTCTCTCAGAGAGGCACAAACCATAGCATGTGGCTGTCAGAGATCCAGATGCTTTGCAGTTTTGTGTTCCTAACACAGATACTAATATCTTTTGTCTTTTTCTGTATTATTGTTGTTACTATCATCATCATTATTTGATAAGCAAGCCTGGAAAGAAGGGGAGTTTTAAGTTTTTTGGGGTTTGTTTGAGATTTGAAACTGAGATGGAAATCTAATGAAGCTCCGGTATATAGGAATGTAGTTTTGGATAGTTGTAATAGCAGAGGAGTGGCTTTGGCAGTAACAGTTGCTAGATTGTGTGGTGAGGCAAAGAGAAGTCTGTTCAGAGGAGCAGGAAAGAGGCGGGGGAGTAAAGAAGAATGTCTGCAAGAGTCTGGAGCAAGTTTGGGTAGAGTTTTAAGAAAAATGAAAGCTCTAGTGCTCTGAAAGGGAACTTACACTTTCCCCTGCATCCCCAGTGCAGTATTTTTCACCAGGGGCATTTGCTCAATGTCATGACTCTTGGAATCCCTGGACAGAATGTGGAAAAGCAGTGACAAGTGAAAAAATTGCCCTACATATCTCCCACACAAAGGAAGATCAATACCAGCCAAACTGTGCTCTTTCTTGCTCTTATTTCAGTGATTCCTAATTTCTTTTTTCATTCTTCTTTTAAAATAAAATTGCAGGTGCCTTATATTCTTTTAGAGGAATTTTGTTGTTTTCTGTAGTGTTGTTCATTATTTCCACATACACTTCTTATATTTATTGTATTTGCATCCAGATAACTTAGACATGCTGCTCTCTATTTTGTTGTAGTAGGAATACTAGTAGAAGGATCTGTCTTATGCATTCTGATTTTTCTGACAGGGAACCAAGAGAAATTATTCCAAAATATACACAGGTCATTGTACAGTCTTGATATTAGCTGAAATATTTTGATATGTAGTTTTTGGTTTTGAAAAGGAAATCACAGTATTTACTTTTTCAGTCACTGCAAAAGTATTTGCAGCCAGTAGTATAAAACTACCTGCCTGATATATGTTCCTCGTTGCCTTTTTAAAAGGCATAAATTTTACAATTATTTCAAATATCTAATCTGATATTGATCTAATTGATCTAACGTTAGTGGGCTTGGCAAAATCCAAGAGCTTTCAGGCTGAGCTTTCCCAGATGGCAGAAAAAGCAGGACCTTAGTTCCTGACCTTGCCGCGTTATTGGGTTTTGTCCTCTCTCATGGGTTATCTAATTGTGGGTGTTTTCTCTGTGTGTGTTTGTCAAGTGGAACACGATCTCGATCAGATCGACTACATTGACAGCTGTGCCACGGAGGAGGAGGAGGAGGAGGTGAGGCAGCCCAAGTGCCTGGACTCAGACAGCCTCAGCTCCCAGTTCATGGCATACATCGACCAGCGGCGCATCTCCAATGAGGTGGTGCTTTACTTGCATTCGTTCAGTTCACACACTCCAGCAAAGCGCTTGTGAAAACTCTGCCCTGTTAGGTCATTTGGATGTTACACTTCTGGAGAGATGCCTCAGAAACTGAACCTATAGAGACAGATTTTTAGCCACATCATTTTTCCTGTGTTCTGTCAGTCTTAATTAATACCTATGTACACAGTTACACAGTTCAGTGGCTTACTGTACAGACTACATGAATAACTGGTCTGAAAAAAATCTTCATGGCTGCTCTGCTTAAACAGTAACTATGGTGCTGTGATTCAGATGTCCTTTCAAAATTCTGTGTGTTTTGAAGCAGAAAGATATTTGCTATATGAAGAAAGAGGAAAAAAAAAAAGTAGATCTTTAGCTTTTATGTAGGAGCTTGGTCCCTGTCTTGTGAACTTTATATTACTGTGTTTAAAATAAGTCACACAGATATGAGAGGTGCATTCATTTGCAAAGCTCCTAAATTCAACATCAGATCACAGAAGCTGAAGCACAGACACGAGAGCAAAACTTTTCTAAGTCAAATGAAAGTAATGCAACTCAAGGACTTCTTTCTGTAGATAGGGAAAAGGCATTGGTCAGCATCACAAGAGCTGTTCCTTGGGGTCTATCTAGTCATAAAAATTAAATTGCTTTTAGCTGAAGGAGTAGTTTCTCTAAAAAGACAGTCCAAAATACTCTACTGCTTAGGAAGGCTAACTGCAATATAGCAGCATGCATGCAGGCATGAGTGAAAATTGGCAAGTTAATCTTGAGAAGTTTCTATTTTCTTATATTAACGGATGTCAGTGGAAATTTTTAAATAACACCAAAGGCAATATGTCCCTGTTTCCAATAGGATAAATTATTTCATTGCTCAAATTAAACCTGAAGTGTTCTTATTAATCCCGTGTTTTGCTTTCTTAGTCCTTCTGGGACCTGTCCTTAGAATGTCATAAAATTCTATCAGCTCCTTTATTCTGTATTTCTGAGAATCCAGTCTTTACTGCTCTACACTTCTGGAGTTAAACTCCAAAGAATGTTTTACATTTAAATACAAATTTTATGCCTGCATGAACTTCTATGCATGATTCTTAATACTGGAGATTTTAAACTCCTGAAGTTATCAGAAGTCATATTTAATCTTGAAACTATTATTTATTTAAATTGGAGAAAAAAAATAAGAGTGAGCTTGCTTGGTTGAAAATGAGCATCCCTGGCTTGTGTTTTGTGCTTCTTTGTCAGGTGTTTTAAATACCAGTAGTTGCAGATGTAGCTCTACAGAGAGATTGTTTGGCATTAATGTACAGTTTTCTGAATAAATTGCTAGCTTGGTCTTTTGTGGTTTTTTGCTTAGAGCTCACCAGTAAAAACTGTATCCATCAGAGAATTTCAGAGAACAGAGGACACAAGACGACATTTACATCAAAACAGGTAAGAATTACTGTGGCAACAATAATTTTATCCAGAATTTCATGACGAATGCAGAGCATGTATTTAATGAACATGTTTAGAAAATGGCATTGTTTTCTGTTGCTTCACCAGAAGTGCGTATGGCACTTTTTTGATAAGTTATTGCTCCAAATTAGGAATTGGAATTCTAATAATGGCAGTGAGCAAAAGGCATAACTGTTCTATGCCAATCCTCAACTTAAAGTCAGTTGGTTAAAGAAATCTGCATAATTAAAGTTCATGTTTTTAAACTGATTTAATATCTGCTTTTTGTGATTTAATTTGTGCTTTGATTGAATAGTTGATTTAAGCTGTAGAACATAGAGGACAAAAAGGATAAAGCTACTTGCAGGAAGGGTGGAGATACTACGCAGTATCTGATGTGCCATGAGGACACATTCTTGGTTGACTCCTCCTGGTTTTGGTATTGTGGGAGATTCTTTTATTTTGAAAAGTACCTTTCTAGGCCATAATCATGAGCTTACATCAGCAGAAGGGACAGAATGGGAATCAATTCTGAAAACAAGTTGCTTATTTTGATGAAGTATGCCCATGTTCTTTAATGATGCTCTTTAATGATTGTTCTTTAATGATTACTTTAATGATTATTGGAGAGAATGCTTATCTGTAAAATAAAGGTCAGAATTGGACAGAGTATCAGTGAGGGGTGGTTAGGGTTCTGAAAAGAATTTTGGATGTCTAGTTAAAAAAATAAGCAAATAAAAGATAAAAAGCAAATTTTGCAAATGAAAATTGGTAGAACCTATATTATACTATTGAAGCATTTCAGTATTTTGTGGACTGAAAGTGAATTTGCAGGGGCTCCACAGAAGAACAGCCCAGTTGTACTTGGAATGCTCGGGGGGCAGGGGAGTAGTGGAAAAGACAACTGCTAGTCCTAAGTATGTCATTACTTATGCTGTCAGTAGAAACCAATTTCTAATGGATTCTAAAATGGTATTGAAAGAGCAAATGAAACTAAGATTAGTGTATAACTTTTTCCAGAGTTTTGGCAACGTTTTAATAGGCATTCTGAAATGTGCAGAAAATGTGCAGATACAGTAGCTGTACTGATACAAGGGAGGGTAGCTATTTCAGCATATGTCAGCACTCCTTATCCTGTCCACAAGTCCGGTCTAAAGTGATACAGCAGTTCTGCCATGCTCTCCCCCCAAAAAAGTGAGTGCTCTTGGTTTGAAAAATTTATTTTTTGCTTGTTTGTTTACTTATTCTTTTATTTGAACATTTGCGGTCGACATAGAAACAATTAAACTTTACAAACACTGGTTTCCATGATAAATCTGAAGAAAATAGGAGAAGGCTGGTTAGCTGGGGAGAGCTGCTGTTTACATAGACAGATGTTAGTGATAAAGGAAGTTGTAGTTCAGTAAGCTATCCAGTGATGTCAGAATTTAACTTAAGGATAGCAGCAGATCTCCATGCAGAAGTAGTTAATCAGCAATCTGAATGAATTGTAGCTTACTGTGCTGCAGTAGAGTGAAATTATTAAGGCACTAAAATCAGATCATGTTGTTATTGCCTTCAAAACTGTGTAAAAACAGCCATATGACAATGAGTAATTTTTTGTATTTTAAGCTTGTATTAGTCAAATATTTTATTTTGTGGCAACCACAAGCTATAAAGTGCTTCCACAGTAATTCTGTGCAAATGCCTTGGCAGGCAGCCTTTTCTTTTTTTTTTTTTTCTCTTTAGCATGCTGGAGCCATTAAAACTCTCGAGATGAACTCCACGTTGGATGTAACGCAGACTTCATCTCAAGAGTACTTATATTAGTTGATTCAATTAAATAAATACAGTTATGCCTCTGGACAGACTGTGGTGCATTCCTGATGCAATGAAGCTGTGTGTACTCTGCTCTGAACACACTCCTTGGCACTGAGCTGAACCCAGTCTGTTCAAAACAGCTCTAAGTAACGGGTTTGTCATGTGCTTCGGTGCTAATTTAAGTAACAGAAGAGACCTGTAACATATGGGTCTTCCACATCTCATCTCCGTGAGGAAAAGGCCCTAAAAGTGCACACAAGCAGCTGGACTGACATTTTTTGGAAATACATGGTTAAATGTGGCTGTGTTCCATGGCTGCTCCAGGAGCAAAGGTCACAGAGTTTAGGCTGTCAAGAGTAAGTTCCTTGATTTCCATCCACTTTGTTTCTAGGCAGCAACATGTGAGGGTACATGCTGTAGGCTGTGGACCGTGGGAATTGTTTCAGTGTTAACAGCTGCCTTCTGGCAAAGAACTGACTGCAAAATTTCTCTTATTGTTGATATGATGGATAAGAGCCCAATGGGTTCTTGTTTACCTTGTGACTTTGAGGGCTTTTGTCACAGGCAGTCACCTGATTGGTGAGGTGAGCAGATCTGTGCTGAAAATACCAAAGGGTCCTGATGTTTAAAAATAATTCTGCTCTTTCTAGGACAGAATAAGGCCTGCAGTAACCCAAATATTGTCTTGAAAGAGATAATCCATCTTTGTGTATTTTGAAATCATTGTTAATTCAGCAACTTATGTTTAGTTACAAACCACAGTAGTTGTGATCTGACTGGGTATCACAATGTGATTTCTTTAGTCCAAAATTCACTTTTGTGATTTTCTGGACCTAATTGTTTGGGCATTTCTCTCACAAAAACAGTTGTAATCTAGAGTAGAATTAATCTGACAGTAGTCTATATGTTTCCACCTGGTGTCTTACCTGCAGGGATACAGATGAATTACGAAGACCTGAAACTCTAAATTTGATGCAGGACAGAGAGCATCACCAAGTACTAAGGAGTTATGTGGACAGGACAGAGAGGTAGGGAAAAAGAAATTGAGTGTTTCTGCTGATTCATTTTATTATTTTCTCCGCCCTCAAATAACCATGCTATCCAGTTGTTCCTCTAAATGAGGATCATGTGAAAAATTCCTGGTTTGGTTACTCTTAGAGAATGGGTATAAAGTACTGAGTATCTCAATGTAGTAGGCGAAGTGTACAATTCCATCGGTATATGTTGTGCTGTAAAAAAAGCATTATTACAATTCAGGAGAAGAAAAATCTGTCCTTCACAGTGAGTTAAATCATCATCACAGCTGCTACTAGACAGATCAAATACTTGTGTGTCACTGACAATTCATGTATGCCAAATTTTTAGATTTGAGATTAAAAGTCTTCTTACTCTGTTTTTGCGTTTGTCAGACCCCTGCCTGATTCACCTTATTTTCTCTCGCTATCAAGTCACCACACCCAGGTAACAAATAGAATTTGAATTGTTTTGAATGAGTTTGATGTAAAACCAAACGGGTGTTATGCGTAAGATGTGGGCTGTTTCTCCATAACCCATCTGCAGCCTGATGCCCTGTTTGATTGCAGGTGCCTAACACAGATTCTGAGCTGCACCGCCGGCACATCGAGCGCACCCGCCGGGAGGCCCAGCTGGCAGCCCTTCAGTACGAGGAGGAGAGGATGAGAACTAAGCAGATTCAGAGAGAAGCTGTCCTTGATTTTGTTAAGGTGCCTCCTTTCAGTACCTACTTCATACTTTATCTTTTCTAAATCTCTTAATTATAACTAATTGCCATGGTAATTAATGCTTGTATGTTATGCTCCTGGCACTCCATAAAGAATTTGGACAAATAGCATTCAAGTCCATTAAGTGTTGGTGCCGTAGCTTAACACAGGCAAAGCTAGAACTGGGGAGGAAGATGGAAGATGGAAGATACACCCAAAATGTGATTTTTGCAAAGAATTCTGATTTTTGCATATTTTGCCTCATACTCTCAATTTTCATTTGCATAGATGTGATGAGATTGGTTTAAGAAAGAAGAGGCCTTTATCTGAGAAGGCATAGAGGCAGTTTAATTTTGAAGACAAATTTGGCAGGGAGGAAGTAATCATACACACAAAAATGTAATGCTGCCAGATCTATTTTGCTATTTTGTGATAATAAAATAAGTTAGTTCTGGGCAAAGCATGGGTGCAGACCTGTGGTACATCAGGCACTCACTCTGAACACTGTCTTCGTTGTCTCTATCTCTGCACTCAGTATGAAGTCTTCTGCTTAACATGCCAGTTTATTTATATGATAGTTGATTTAAATTTGTTTTACTGTTTGCTGCTCTGGTCACTTACCTGAACCTTACCATCACAAATTACAGAAATGTTATGGTTAATATTTATTTGGGTTTAGAGTGGTCTGCAGAGAGGCAAAGAATGGTTTATTGCTTATATTTAATATATAAAGTTAGTTTAGAAATAGGGTCTTAGCTGCCTGAAACTAGGCTTTTCATTAGCAACAGCTATTCTTAGGCCCCTGGCACTATTTTGTAGTAAAGCTGCTTATTAAAGCTTCAGCTTAGTCCTTTAACTAAAGATTAAGCTTATAGGATGCATGTTGTTCATTGATGAGTCTCCTGGGGTTTTTGGTTTGGGTTTCATTTTTGGGTGTTTTTCTTCTGTTTCCTTTGTTGTTCATGACCACTTTATTCTCAGCAGTTAAATTCCTCCCTTAGGTTGTATTTTGGGTTTATTATGCATCTTTCATATGCGTAATTTTAAAATTTTGTTTGTTTGTTTGAATGTGGAATAAAGGCTATTTTTTTACTATTGTCAGGGAAGCGTCAGCTCAGTGAACTCAGTGCATGTTCAATTTAGAAAACCAAGACCTCTGTTTTAAAACACTTTTAAGTTATGCTGCTTTGTTGTGAGCTTTTGTTTCTCTGTGACATTATTTTAAGTTTCGTTTTTTCTTTTTCTGTGTAGCAAAAAGCTTCCTTAAGTCCTCAGAAACAAAGTCCAATGGATAGTGAGGTAAGAGTCCAATAAGAGCATTAGCAGGGATGTCAGCACTTTAATTCCTTGCTCTCCATCAGAGTTGTTTTCCTCATTGTGGAAAACACCTCAAAACTGGGGTTTAGCATAGTTTTTTCACGTATTATTAAGCCTTGGGTTGGGGTTTTTTTAATAGGGTCAGTCTAGTATTTTCTTCTGTTCATGTAGATTGCCTAAGTGTGTTTGATTTGTTTTTTATATGTTTTCCTATGTTCTGTGCAGAAAATACTTTTCATATTCCATTCTAACCTGCTCCTTGTGAGCAATACAGTTTATATTCTAACAGGAGTATCCAGTCAAGTTACAGTGTTATAGTCATCTTTCACTAATCAGTTTTCTCCCAGTTTCCTGTTATTAGATCACCAGTTGCCCCAGAAATATTAAGCTTTAGAATTTTGAGGGCTGTCAGAAAAAGGAATAAATATATTTTGAAGGTTTTTTCTACTATAGTTTTACGATAATATAGCTTTTATATTCAAAACCACATCATTCACTTAGTAGTGTTAATCAGATCAAAGCTTTTAATATTACAACAAATATTATAGTTCTTTAGCAGCATTTTCCAATTAACTTTTTGTTAGAAAATTACCAAAACATGGGGTAATTGAAATAGTTTTTTGCTCCTTTTTCTTCTTAATGTTCTTCTGTTCTTAATTTATTCTTTTAAAAGGTCCTTTGTTCTACCAGTCAGCACTGTGAATGCATAGTGTTCCGTATTTGCTTGACACAACACAGAAAGCAGAATAATTGATTTCTTAAGTAATACGACTGCACTGTAATTCCTGGGTTATGAAGCTGTGTACTCCTACAGAGTTACAGATACTTCATGGATTGTTTTAAAGAGCCTCACAGTGCTATAAGCAAGCAGTACATGTTCCAAAATGTCTGTCTGTTCACATATTGTGTGTTTCTGACATTGTGTGTGTTGCTGACATTGCTCCATCTCTCCCACCTCCCAGTGTCCCTTTCCATCCAGAAGGTCTCAGCATACTGATGATAGTGCCTTGTTAGTGGTAAGATCCTGCATGTAATGGCCTTTTTCTGTGGCAGATTCTAGAGCATAGAAATGACACCTGTTATGATTATCTCAGATTAGACCAACTGTTTTAGAGCTAATCTAAATAGCATAAAACATGACTATCTCCTTTGAAAAGTAGCTTAGCTGTGAACTATGATATTATGAATATGTTGACACTTTTGCTATCAGACATTTGCTAATAATACAATGATGTTTTTCCACAAAATAATTAAAGCTTATATTTTGTTTGAGAGCAGAAGAAAATTACTGCTGGTAAAGAACAGTTTCTAAAATGAAAAATTCACCTCTAGTTGTTCTAGTTTGATTTCTTCTCCATTCAGCTTGCTTCCTAATTGATGTGCTCTTCAGTGTCAAGTAAGCAATTTTAATGCTTAATACAGCCTTCTACTTTAATTTGTCTGTGTCCTGCACATGGGGGTTAGAAATACTTGGCACAAGAAAGAAGTGTTCTACTTATGAATGCTACAAATCATTAAATACTCCTCATACAGTTTTATTGTTTATTAGTGCAAATGTCTTAAAAATCTTCTATTTTGAACACTTTTCAAAAATAAAAACGAGTATGCACATATTTCATGTTTTATGCTATTTCTTCCTTTGTGGTATCTTAGCAATGTAGCATAACTAAAAAATCTAATTAATGTCATAATCCATGTCTAGAAAATTAAAAATACACCTGATTTGCCTGCTGTTGCATGACTGCATGCCTAGAATTTATTTTCTGGATTTATGTGCTTCCATTATCTGCCTAAATTTTATTTAGGCAGTACTCTTGGTTAGAGTGTCTCTCTCCTGAACATGTTGGTCCAGGTATTTACTGTGTCTTTATTCAGACTTTTTGGGTTTCTGCTTTTGTAAGACTAGCACTTTGTGGGCGAGAAGGAAAGCTTAAAATGTTAGAGAGAAATTTAATAATTATGTGGCTGTTTAGAGAAATCACTATCAATGGGCATATTAAAATGTCCTTTCATAGTTAGGTCATAAAAAGCAAGAGAACAGCAGTAGTTTGGGTTGAGATGATTCTCTGTTGTCAGTGAATTTGTCTTTGGAACATACTTGAAAGACACCTGTAGGAGCCCCATTTCTATTTGATTGTGTGATCACATGACTTTTGTTGTAAATTAAGATATAGAATTCTCAGAAACTACATTGAAACTGGCTTCCATTGCTATTTGTTAACTTTTTTGTCTTTGACCAAGTTACCTCATTTTACTTCACAAAAAAGAATGACTAAGCTGGCAGGGAAGGATTGAAAGCAGTAATTTCTCTGTTCATTTTTGGTTCCTGACATTTTTCTGCAGCACTAAATTATAATAGTATATGAAATGCTGGGGTTTCTGATCTGCAGCTCTCTTCTGTGGTGGAAATCCACACTGTGCCTAATGATCACATATGTCAGGGCAGCTTTTCTGGCAATTACTGTAATTGAAACATTAGGCCCATACTAGCTCATGAATTTGTACCATCTTCTGTTTACAGAAATGTATTTTATATGGTAAAATCTTGTTCAACATCAAGGAAATGGTCATCAGTTTGCTGTAAAAAAGTTGTGAAAGTTTACATTGCTTCTACCTTTTTATATTCATTGCATTTCATTTGACATTTTCCCTATCCTTATGGGTTTGAAATTTAGCTAGGTCTGATTGATGAGGATATAAGGAAAAGCTTTTAAAAGTACTTAATCTAATATGTAGTTAGAAAGCAAGTGAGCTTTTATTTTCCTACTTTGCTGTTCTGGCATTGTTACTGCTTTAACAAAAAATTTTGGTTGTGAATCTCCTTTTTAAAATCTTTGGTGTTTCTTTTGGTCATATTGTTATTGTCTTTAATCACTAATTAAAATTAAAATTTATTCATGTTGCACAGGTTACTCTGACCATTTCCTTCTGTTTATAAACAATGTCAGGACAGTTGGTTTGAAGTCCCAGAATGACTGCCCACACCTTCTGTGAATGTTAACGGTTCCCTTTAGTTGTAGTTCCTCCTGCATACCTGTGTTTTGAAATGGTCTGGCTGTAGAATTTCATTGCACATGGTGGTGGATTTCTTTGGGTTGACCTATGATAGATAACCAGACTAAAATGTTGTTGAAGAAATGTGATCACTGGCCTCTCTGGGAAAATAAAACTTTTATGTTAGTCAGAACCTCTTGCTGTTCTCACAAGGATACTTCCATTCGTTACAATGGAGATTACTTTTAGAGCTGCTATCGAGCTTTCAGACTTGGCTTCAGCCTTCATTGCTTCTAAATCTCATTTTTCTCCAAATAGCTTCTTGTTTTGTCCTGTACTGTCCCTTACAACGTTAGTACTGTTGAAGGGGAAAAAGCCCAAAACATCCTCTCTAATTGGTGCTCAGTTTCTCTGTTGTGAAGCCCGCAAGGTACTTCAGAAGCATCGGGCAGCTGCTGTGACCTCTTCCTCTCACAGCCTTTGTGTTGTTGCTGCCTTATGCTCCCTTCCTTGTGTTGTTTTCTTGTCGTGGTCGTCTCAAATGTGGCCTGAGGCTGTCATGTTACTGTTAGCACATAGGATCTCTGGAACAAGTTAAGACTACGTTTAAGTTAAGCACCCGAGTGTTACAAATAATAATGGTATGAGTAAAGTAAGCAGGACTTATGCAGACTTGTACCCTGGAGTTTTCTCTCAGACTGTTGGCATTCATTTGTGTATTCAAATATTTAATAACCAAATTCTCTTAAAATATCCTTATTTGGTTTATGCAGAGTTCTGGTTGGGCTCTTCTTTGGGACTCCCTGTATCTGCAGTTGTTTCTGGCACAGGGAAATTTTTGTGACTTCAGTGCTAGACCTAAAGACTGTGTGCAGCATGTGCAGAGGGTGGTGTACGTCTGAGTTGCAGCATCCTGGCTCCTTCAGTGTTGGGGCTGCCTTTTCTCACAGTCGTTCTTTGCATCACTTCTTCCTTTCTTCCCTCTCTTTCTTTCCTTACTGTCCCTGACAGAATGGCTTTGAGCCTCTCTTTGTGTTTGAGATTGACAATAACACCAATACCATTAAAAGGAGGCCAGGCACTCGCAAACAGGTGAAGAGCATGCGGTGTGTTGGTGTTGTGATTGTCCCTCCTTGTGCTGTGCTGTGTCCCCTTCCCTCTGCCCGCTGCTGGGTGCCTGCATAGTGACCACTTCTTGTTAGTCCGTGTCAAGCTTGCCCTGTTCTTTTTGTACAGGAATAAGCAGATACATTGATGTTACAGACCACCTAGTTCTGGTTTATTTTAATGCTCTCATGTGCTAGCTAATGTGTTGTCTAAGTCAAGTGATATTTGAAACTCTTAAAAAATAAAAAAAAAACCACCATTTTGCCTCTGCCCTGCTCTGGAGAAAGAGGCAATCTTGAGGATCAATTGTCAGTCTGTACAGGGCCTAAAAACATTTGTGTTTAAAGCTTGCCCTGAGTGTAAACCTTCCCTTCTAGTCCTTCTGGCTGTGCTGTTCTGAAGTGGCAGAAGTGTTGCAAATGTTTTAAAAACTAGCTCTCAAATGTGTCTTTCACTGCCTGTAGAGCTTCTAGGTGTCATTTGATGTTCTTTCCTGTGCTGAACTGTCACTTTGCTATTTGAATGCTGTTTCAGAAAGCATAGTGAGCCATTCAGTCCTCAAATGTTAGTTTTGATGGTGCTTTCAGTGAGACATAGGATTTGGCCTTCTAAATCCACCTGTCAGTGACAGATGGGCACAACTACAGCCCCTCTTCTATAAACAGGAAAAGTTGTTTATTTGGCTGGTTTTGATATTGGTCATAATTGAAATGTGACTGCACTTTATTTGTGGCAACACTGTAAATCTTGACGCTGACATCTTCCCCAAGAGTGAGATTCTGCCCACAGAATCTCCTCTACTTTGTGTGTCATCTGCCACCAGTTCTTAGTGTTTGTGGCAGATACAAAGTCTGTATTACTGAGCCTCTTGTATATGGGTTTCCCTGATTTTTCAGACATGTATAACATCCTCAAAACATTAAAAAGAAAGTGTTTATTTTTAATGGTGGCCTAAAATGGACCATTGTAGGGTAAATTTTCTTTTTTCTCGATGGCATAGGTGTTACTAAAGAAGCTTTTGCCTCACTTACTGTTCTTAATTCTGTTTTTAATGTCACTGTATTATATGTAAAAGAAGCACTGTACTTCTCAGAAAGTTCAGGAGGGTAGGAAGGCTTTAACTATAGTTCAGCAAGTATTGATGTGTTGCTCGTTGCGTGTTTCTAAGAATGTGATTGTGATCACCTCTTCATTTTTACTTCCACCTTTGTGTATGACCTGTCAGCTACTCACTAACTCTGCTACTGCCTTCTCTTTCTTTCTGCATTCAGTCACTCTCAGGGTTGAACCAAGAAAGCTGTGCTACTACCCTGCCTAGTGCCTCTACCTTCAGTCTTGTCAAGGTATCTCTTGCTATTATCATTCACCACTAGAGCCAACAAAAAAATCTCGGATCCACACATCGGTTTAAACAGGTGTTAGTCTGTCAGCATCTAATCAAAAGTTCAGGTAGGGTATGAACCTGATACACCTGATTAAACTGTAGTATGTATTACCTCATCTTAGCTTTAGGCTGTGTCTACAGGAGGCTTGATCTATAAAACATGGTAACCAGTCTCTGCTCCAAGGGGTTCTTGATTGTCTTTGATGTTGCTTTTTCTGTACAAGATCATTTACTCTTTATCAAGTTGAGTTCATCAAAAGTACACTTGTATTTTTTGCCTGTTTCTTTCTTTTCTGTGGAAACTGCTGTGCTGAATGCATTCCTCACAAGAATTCATTAGTCTGTGTAAACACTGTGATGAAAGCACAGTGTGTTTCACTGGGGACAGGTGTTCAGTAAATAGCAGTTCTGCATTAGCAAAGGTGTCAAAGAGGAGTATCCTTGTCGGGGCTGCTGTATTGCCAATTCTGCGTGTTGCTTAATACCTGTTTTTTGGTGTCCCCTTTGCAAAGAGCACTTCTCAGTTTGGGTTCGAAGGAAGAGTTAACAATGATCTGTCATTGCATAGTCAGTGCTGTTTCATCATTCTTCTTCCTAAGGAAAAAGAGCAGTTGTTTCATTTCTGTAAAAGACAAAAACTTCATCTCTGCAGAGATAAGACTTGGGAAGCAACATACGGTGTTTTTTCTTATTTCTGGTTGTTTTTCTGAAACGCATTTAGGTGGATGGAGCTTTTCCTAAAACATAGCGAATTAAAATGTAGTCAAAGCTTTTCCAGATTAGGAGCACTCATACTCTTCTGCTTTTTTGTTCACAGAGTGATGACAGATCTACCATCTCCCCTGGCTCACCTACCACTCAGACAGGTAACAGGAACAGGAAAAAAAAAATCTGAAAAATAAGATCAAAATGCCTGCTTGCTTATTTGCCCTATGAAGAAAGGGGACCATCTGTTCCCACCTCTGTCTGTTGCACTGCTGTGTGTGAGAATTTTCCCAGTTACTTGGGTCTCCTTAGAAAAACACAGGGGAGGAGACTACAGGGATATGAAGCACGTCCTTAGGCAGAGCACAGGGTTTGGCTGGTTTAGGCCTTCATAGAGGCTTTGGCACACAGATGCATTCAGCAAGAGTAAGAACAGTTGTTGGAATTGGTATGCGGAATGTGCTTTGCATGCAAGTGTGTCCTTGGAAGTGCCTTTTCCTGCTCTACTTTAATCATGCATGGCTGTAATTTATTTTGTCATCATTACATTAAAATTTTTGGTTTGTTCTTTTTAATTACCACATTGCTGTACCCATTTCCTATTTAAACTCTAACCATTTCCTTCTTCCTCCTTCCTTTCCTGTGCCTTTCCACATTTGTTTAGTCCACCTTTCCCCTCCATATCCTGGCCATGCAGCCCCGCCTTCCTATAGAAACCCTTCCCAGCGACCTGAGAGTTTCCTTTTCCGAACAGCTGTCAGGGATGGAGCCAAGAAAGGTAGGTTATATAGCTCAGAAATCAGCTAGTTTTGCTACATTATATTGACATCTGTATTACGTGGGGCTTGCAGTGTTTTGTTACTTCAGGTCTTTATCATCAAAGTACTTTTAGAATTCTGTTTGTAGACAGATGACATTGCATATGTTGTGAACAAACAGGGTTTTATTTGGAGCTGCCCAATATTCTTTTGTCATATCTGTGGAGGTGTGAGAATTTGTTCATCCTGGTCTGCACTTACACCTTTGCCACACAAGCCTTCAACAACTTGATAATTCTTGCATTGCCCAGTAGCCTGTAACAGAATTGCAGTTTCTGGAGAAAGACAGAACCGCTTCAACATACTCCATGTGGCAAAACTGTCGTCATATGTGCACAACTATTATCCAACAGAAAGATGAGAATCTAAACAGTGATGCAATTGTGTTGACATCTCATTTAGGTTGTTAGACCATTAGTTTGATTAATATTCAAAGGTAAGACAGAGATTTGTGAGAAGGAATGTAATGTACCCATTCTGGAACTTTGGGTGTGGTGCAATAGCAAACAACACAAAGCCAAAGCTTTGAGCTTAGTGATTTTCTTTCCTTCATGCTGCTATTTTAGCTGTTGCTTCAACCTCTACCTGTGCCTTGTCTCCTGCTAATGATTCTGCATACCCTCGAGTGAGACAAAACTCCAAACAGCGGGAAGAGGAGCTGGAGCTGATAGAGCAGCTACGCAAGGTCAGTGCTGTCAGGAGCCAGAACGTGAGCATAGCAGGAAATGCACTTTGTGACCCTGCTAAATCTGCCTTTGTCTTATGGACCAGTTTCACTGAACCAATATGAGGCACAGTTGACCAAAATTAAATTGTGTGGTACAGTCTATGCGCTTCTTTCAGATGGGTGCAGTAGTGTTCAGTTGGTTGTTTGTGGTAGATAAAGTCAGCTTCAAATTCTGTATAATAAACTGTGTCGAGTCCTGCTCTTAAATGTCCACTGAACTCTGCTTTTATGTGTGCTTCCTTTCTTCCTTATCAACTTTCACACTTGTAAGGAGCTCCCTGGAAAGTTGCCTTTTCTGTCTCCTTTTAATGTCTTTTTTAAAATTCTTTTTTGCTATAAAGCTGACAGAAAAGCAGACGGAGTTCAGAGACTGGTGCCAGTCATGCTGCCATCAGGTTTTCCTCATGTGCTCTCTATCTGTCTGTTGATTCTTGCCTCATACTTAGTTAAGTGCAGAACACTTAAGCCGTAATTTTTTCTAATATTTATGCTTTTTGTCTGCCCAGGGGCACCACACTCCTGGTTTGTGCCCAGGTACAATGGCAATAAACAGGAATATTGGAAATGCCACATGGCATTAAGGTTCTGCTCTGGTTTGCCCCAGACTTGTTTCTGCAGGGCATAAAGGGATTTCTTGAGGTACTGTAACTAATTGTTGAATTTTCCCAATAAATAAGAATATACTTGTTTGAAGGTAATCTTAAAAGCCATAAGCATCCCAGATAGAGAAAAATTCCCTCTCTTTGGGGGGAAATTTTGAAGTAAGGACAGTCTCCTTTCTCTAAAGGAGAAAGGTAACTATCTTAGATGAAACAAAACTTGGTGGTGTTTGAAGACCCTCTCTTATGTTATCTCATATTGCTTTCTATGTAGTCTGTCTCTTGTTCTGCTCCCCAGGTAAGCTTAAATTGTTTTTTTAATACTTAAATTTAATACAGTATTACAACTCGGTGACATTCACACAGCATTTTAAATGTGTTTGAAAGCCTGAATTGATTTTTTATTCATTCACCTAAACAAATGCTAACTGCCTTTTTTAAAAGGACTGCTTATGCCAAATAGGTCAGTTTTTATTTTAAAGGCAAAAATATTGTCTTGACTCTTGTAAATTGTGTTGTCCTCCAACCCACAAAGGCAATTGTTTTCACTTCCCTTGGCAGAATCATTCTCTGAGAGTATGTACAGTTAGGAATACTGTTCCTAGAGCCTGATTTCCATTATTTTTGAATAATGGTTGTATTAGTGGACTGTGCTGTATAATGAAAGCTGTTCTTCATTGAACTCAATTGCTCCCAGACTGTGGCCAGCCCCGGGCCGCAGTAATGCTGGTTGGAAATGCCATGAGGATGGACAGAGCCGTAATGTAGGAACTCTGCCTCATACAAACTTGTGCAGAATGAACCAGCTGGAAGAAGGCAGCTCTCAGCTCCCCCGTGTGTGTCCCTGTTGGTTTCCCACAGAACATCGAGTCGCGGTTGAAGGTGTCACTGCCCAGCGACCTCGGGGCAGCTCTCACGGACGGTGTCGTTCTGTGCCACTTGGCCAACCACGTGCGGCCCCGCTCTGTCCCCAGCATCCACGTGCCCTCACCTGCTGTGGTAAGTGTGCAACAGTGGCACTACTTTATAGCTGTCCAAAGGGACATCTAACAAAGTCCTGTAATCCAGACAGACACTAAACTCAGCATTCTCCTCAGTGAATGTACATGACAAAAAATAACCATCTGTGCTGTTTAAAAAAGGTCTGTAGTGTCGCTAAATGGAATTCTGTTTGGGTTTGTTTCATTTAAAGGAAGTCACTTCTAACAGATTGTAAGCAAATGTTAACATTTTCATGTGCTCCCTAAGCACATTAACTTCAAAACTAATGAAATACGAGACAGTTCAGCATGAAAACTAAAATAGGATATTTTAAAAGATCAAAATGACAGAAGTTCAGGAAAACATAGTAGGGAATTACAACAAGTAGCATCCCACTACACAAGACAGTGAAACCAGGCAGAGACCGTGTTGAGTCCTGTGTCTGCAGCACTACAAATTCCTCTGCTTAGGAGTTTTAGCAGAACACACTCAAGATACTTGGAGAACAGCATCTCCTGGAACAAAAGAAATCCCATCTTACTTTTGTGATAATAGGAAAAAAAGGTGGCTGTGTCAGGGGACTGTTGAGAGCAGGGAAGTATTGCAGTCTATTTTGTAAGGAAAGCACAAAAGTAGAGAAAGGTCAAAATCTGTGAGATAACAGATTAATTATCCAGTTTGTGTTTGTGGAAGTCAGAAAGTTCAGTAAAAATATTTAGGATCAGCTACTTGAAAGTAATATGGACATGCGGATGGCTTGTTATGCACTTCTAAATTGTACAATTAAGGAAAAAAACAGAGATTGTTCCTTGGGGAAGAAATTGAAACATGCATGTAGTCTTCACTTACCCTTCTTTTGGAGCAAGTCTTAATGTTAATTGGAATCTGAACTGGCACTTCCAGGGCTGCCAAGTGTGTCATTGTGGTTGTGTCCCTGGGACTCGATGTGACCAGGCAGATGGCCCCGTTATTTTGAGAATGACTGAACTGGACACACCACCATTTTAGGCAGATTAGGGGATCATTCCAAGCAAAGGCAGGGAGCCACTGCTCAGGAGACTTGCGTCAATGAGATCTTTTCAATGGCCTAGTTTGATGTGCAGCTGAATGTTCTGTTAGGCATTAAATTGTGGCTTTGTCATGTGAATCCCAAGGAAGAGGCAGGCTGGAGTCGCGTGGCTCCAGGAGCAGAAGAAGCATCACGTCATGCCCCAGGCACAGTGTGATCTTTGTACTCCCTTGGTCCTTGGGGAGAAAGGGGCCAGTGCTTTAACCTGCTTCTTTGGTGGGGAATCACAGCACATGAAGGGGACAGAAGAAACCCCATCATTTACAGAAGTGTTGAACACGTGGGGGCTGCTGCCTACTGCTCCAAAGCATGTTCATAGGAGCAGGGAACTTCTGTCTTTTGAACCAGAAGAGAATAAGCTTTGAGAGCAGGAACAAGACAGAGCCTGTGCTGTGGTGTGTCTGAAGAGGTGTGAAAATTGACTGCAGGAAAAAAACTCAGTTGAAAAAATGCCAGGGAGTGCAATTCAAACAGCTCTGTTAAACACATCTACAAGAGGCCAACAAGCAGCTAGCTTCACTTCCAATTTTCTGACATTATTTTTTGGTTTCATCTAGCCTTTATTTTTTACCTCTTTGTTAATTGAAATATGGTTTGATATTTATATAGTTTTGCATTATAGTAATCCAGAACAGACTCTAGATTGCTTTATGTCATGAAATTGCTCTGAAATCACAGCTTGGAAGCCATGGATGTGCATTTCATCAAAAGACATTTTTTAAATTATTATACTGTAGTCACTAAAAGTGTTAGCCAGTTTTATGTAACACTGTGTATATAAATATTGAAGGGTTTAGAACTGTCCTTTTTTTAAAATCATCCAGCATTCATGACTTAGCTTTTCATAAAACAGCTTTGAAAACTGGGATGGTTTTCTAAGAAAAGCAAACTTCAGCAGAGCCTGCTTTGAATTAGATGAGCTTATGTCAGCGCAGTGTTTCTGGCAAAGAGATTTATTAAGAGTTTTATTTAAGTAAAATTAAAAATCTTTTAAAACCTTGCCAGTTAGGAACACTGTATGCCTTTGCTTCTTTGCAGCCTAAACTTACAATGGCAAAATGCAGACGAAACGTGGAGAATTTCTTGGAAGCTTGCAGAAGGATTGGAGTGCCTCAGGTATGTATTTCTGTTGTCTTGATATAATATTTGACATGCAGTTTTGCCTGGTGCTTCAGAAAATAAAGCATTCTTTGGAACATTGGATTAAAATGAAATTATTAAAAGTTTAGAAGGTTCAGGTACAAGCTGTCCTGCAGTATAGATCAGACTTAGCTTGCATGGTCTTCCAGAGCAAAGTGAAGCCAGATACAGTTTATCAGAGTGTAGTATATAGATTTTATATTTTATTACAGATTCACTTAAGTACTGTGCATCAAATTCATAATAGCTGGTGGACTTCGAGTCTGCCTTTAGAACTGGCAGGTTCTATAAAACCAGTTACATTTTCTCAACATTAGGTATGTGACAGCTTAAAAGTGGAATAAAATCTGGATGATGGTTTGCGTGTGGTTTTTTTTTATCCCAAAGCTTTTCATGTTCTTTCACAATAATTCTCTTGTATGACTGTCTTTACTGTCTTACCAACAAGTCACAGCATTGATATTGACCTTTCTCTGATGGTAGCTCTTTGCATAGTTCCTACTTCTTTTCTTATGTACCAATGGTAGAAGTCTGTCTTCCTTGTCCCCTTTTGAAACTTTTAAGATCTAGGAGATGGACCCATAATAAATAGTCCATCTTATCCTGTTGGTCCAGTTAATCCTATTTTATGCTGTCCTGTCCTTTGCACTTTGTCTTATTCAGCGGCTGTCTCAGTACCAATAGTTTTAATACATTATATTTTTCCTGATTTCCCTTCCAGTGCACTAACTGATTTGGGTTTTTACATTGCTGAGCATTGGTGTTTCTGTTGTAGGTGCTGGTTTCTTTTGTATTCTGAAAGGGAGAAGTAGACCCTGTGACTCATTTCCCAGCTACGTTTAAAGGCAGTTCTTTAGTCAGCCATGCAGGATTTTCTGGTGTTTTCAGATCACTTGCAGGCATTTGAGCCACTGGGATTTTCGGATGACTTCTTTATTGAGCTGCCTGGCAGTTTCACGTGGCTCAGTGGTGAATTGTGTTGCAAGGGGCTAGGGAGTTGTAAGTGATCGTTAATGCTGGGAGATCTTGCACTGCTTTGGTCCCCTAAAAACCTTTGGGCTTTCAATCCCAGCAGAACTGCACAATATAAATTCATCTAGGGCATTGTGCAATTCCATCCCAGCTTCCGTATTTATAGCTCCCTCAAGTATGAAGATACAATTTTTATGGGATTGCAGTACCAAGAAGGTCACTGGAATGACCCACAATCAAAACCAAACAAACACAAAGGCCGCTCAAGAAAAAGTCTCCTGTAAATCCAGGTTCTCCATCTGCTACTCCTACTGTGTAGGGCCCTCCTGTTTTTCTCATATATCTTGTTTTAATGTGAAAGAGTTCAAGGAGGGTCTCTCTGGGAAAACTTAGTAAAATACCCTCCCTGAACTCCAAAGCTGCTCTCACATGTCTGCATTACCTCTCTACTGAGATGTGAACGTAAGATACCTGTATGAAAGAATGGCATGGCAGGCTGGTATGTTTTTCTTGAAAAGTTGCCTGCAGGTTTTTCATTTCATTTCCATTCTAATTACAAAAATAATAGGCTTTCTGAAAGCATGGATCTATGTAGGAATACTTGCCTTTTAAGGGGAAGGCTACTTTCAGAAAGGGCTAATTACAGACACCACAGCAAAGCAGCAATTTCCATAGGACTTCAGTGGTTTTAAAGCCCTTGGATCAAAGGAAACCCTCAGCTGAACAGGTTGATCCATGCATCTAGATTTCACTGATTATTAGTAGTTACCTGTGGGAAAGGGAGACAAGAGATATACAATGGGAATAGTTACAGAACTCTTAAACTCTAATTAGTAATAGATATTTCTGCAGGATGCTGCATTCAAGCATCAGTTACACATAAACAATTCCTTGTCCTGCTGTTTTCATTAAGTTACATGTGGAGGCTGAACTTTGGTGAGTACTCAATGCCAGCAGCATCTCAGATACCTGTAACCTCTTCACTTCTGGAGAAAAATGGGTTTCACTAAGGCTTGTGTAAACTGCTGTTTTTAACAACAAGGAGTAATTACATGTTGGAGCTGGAGAGGTGACAGGCACCTCACTGAACACTAAACACTGACACTGAGTTCTTTGCAATGGGAGTCTTGCAGATTTCTATGTGAGAATTAACCAGCTGTAATGTGCTTCTCAAATGTGTAGGTTGTATCTGAGATGTCTGATAACTGCTTCGTGGATGTTGCTATGGCTAACTGACTGACCTTTTTTTTCTGTCTGTTTTCCCTTCCTGCTCACACACTCTGGACAGGACAGTCTTTGTTCCCCTTCTGACATTCTCCAGCTAAACCTCAGCGTTAAAAGAACAGTTGAGACTCTTCTTTCCCTGGGGACAGATTCAGAAGAATCCAGTCTTGTGTCCCTTTCCATTCAGCTCTGGGGCTTTGTGGTGTTTTACTGTACTCTAATGCTAACGCTCTGTATGTTCTATCGCTGGGTCTTTTTTCTCTAGTGAAGGATAGTGGTGCTGCTTCCTCCCTCCATCACTCCAGTGCTTGGGAACAGATTCTGGGCTTTGCCAAGACTGTGTGTACGAAGTGCTTTGTTTCCCACGGATGGGACAGAGGTGACAAGTACGATGTGCAAACATGTTGGTGCACCCGCACCACCATCCGTGACCCAGTTCCCATTTGTATTTGCTGTGTCACGTTGAGCAGATGAAATGCTTTCCAAGGGAGGAGGTGCTGTCTCTGGGCTCCAGCAAGGGCTGAGGTCAGGACATGTGCTGCATGCTGTAGTCTGCTGACCAGTGGTGTAGTGCAAACTGCAGTGTCAGTTTGTGCCTCTGTTCCCCCAACTGTGTAATGGGAAATGCAGCCACTTCGGTAAATTGCTTGAGGATTATCTGATGAAAAATGTTAAACAATGTGAAGTATTTTTTTCAATGTCAATGTTCTTGTTGTGATCTCACAGTCTTAGGAGACATGGTCTGGTGTCATCCACAGAACTTTCTAACTGGTTTGGTTTTTTACCCCCAGTCCTTTATCGTGCTTCTAAGAGCATTTGATTTGTCAAATTTATAGACTGCTGTATTACTTTGAGTCAGGATTTTTAAAACAACTGTCAATGAATCCTGAGCTACTTGAACTTCATAACAGTTCAAGCAGAAAAATTTTAGAGAAATTAAGCTCTTCAGGATCTTTAAGAGAAAAATTTTCTGGCACAGAACGACAAATCTTTATGATCCTGTCAGGTGCTACAGAATGTCATAGGATTTTACAGTGATCTGGATAAGACTTACCAAAAACTTGTTGAACTGTCACTTGATCTTGGGCACCCCAACCCAAACTTGTTCCATGCTTGTTCCCTTCTTCTCGTATCCTGTTTCTGTCACTTTCAGAAACACTTGTATCATGCAATTGCACAAACGTAAGTCCTGGCTGCACAAGCACTCTTCACTGTTTTGCAAAACTCAGGTAGTCTTCCATAAAGCTTCACAGCCTTTCCCTCCCCAGGGAAAGCATCCTGGTGCTTTAATGCTTTAACGTCTCAGGGACACCTCAGAACTTCAGGGCACTCCCCATGTGTATAACAGACCGTGTCTCCTCAGAGTGGAGATCCATTCAGGGGGCTCTGCTCAGAGACCAGTGACAGGTAAGTGTTCAGGAAATGGCTGTTCCAAATGTGTCTTCAATAAATTTCTGTTATATCTGCAAGTGCAGTAAACAGCTTGGAAGCCCAGTGCAAGTGGTGTTGGCATTCCAGCCATAACCTCGAACACCTCTGAAGCACAGTTTAAGGTACACAGGAGTTCAGTTGCAAATGTGGTCACTACCAGTAAAAATGTGTATGTGAGTCTCACAAGCTCTTGTACCATGAAATGAATATTTATCAAAGGACCAAGTAAGAGCTGCTGCCTTCTGTCCAAGTCACACAAAGTGTTCTGTCCAAGCCAAACATCATTGAGTAAAGAAGGGACTTTTGACAGGGGGAGATTGTCTTACTTTTAAGTAAGCTATTTTTGCACTGCTTACTGGTATGAACTAAAATGAACTCAGTTCCTGTGTTTTTTAACTTCTAATGAACACTGTGATAAAAGCTGCAAGGGGTTTTACACTAACAGTGCCTTCCAGTTTTTAAATTTTGTTTGTCATTACTGTCTGTGGTATGGAGTCAGTCCAAAGCTTTTCCTCCCCTTATCTGTTTGCATACATAAGAAAAAGATAAGGCATATTTACTGAAGTTTACAAGTATTTTCTCAAAAAGCACACTTTTTTCAAAGTAATATACATTTGCTGGAAGAAAAATGTATTTTATCCTGAGCATATGGCTTTCTATGAGAATGGGAGTCGGGGCTCACTTGTTTTCTCTCTGGTTGGATCTTTGAGGGAGGAGTGTTGGCTGCCACTGTTTGTGCTGAAGGATTTCTTTTATATCAAAAATCAGTAAAGACTCAAGGAGTGGAGAAATGCCAGTTGATGTGAAAATAACACATGAAAAATAGTCTCTGTAGCTCTATAGGAAGGACACACTTGGGAACACAGAGAACTGTTGGACATATATCCTGACTGTTGTGGAGTGAGGATGGCCAGGAGATGCCAAGGACTTCTGTAGGATGAGGCTTTAAATACATCCTAGACTGAGACTAGCACAACTATTAATAAACACTTTGAAACCTCTTTTTGCATGTTGTGTATTACTGTTATTTCTCAGGATGATTTTGGGGGGCACTTTGGGGAGTAAGTGAGTGGTAGTGACTCATTCCCTGCTCCTCAGCAGGGCTTCCCTCACAGCTGTAGCTGAACAGGCTTATCCCAGGAGGACTCTCTGAAAAGGTTTGATTTGGAAAGGAAGCTTCTTCTCCTGCTCTGTGTTGTAGCACATTGATCGTATTGAAGCAAAGCTTCCCCCTCCTCAAGTTCATCTACTTTGGTTTCATAAACTGCTGCCATCTCAGTGTGGGCAGAGATGGAGGACAATTTGCTATTCCTCTTTTCTCCCACAGTCCTTTTTCAAATTCTTATTTGTAGAGTTTTCTATTAAAAGAACTCAAGAGATTAGCCCAAGGCCACATTTCTTGAGTAGTCAAGGTCATGGTTCCTTTGTCACAAGCAGAAATCTCATGTCCTGCCCCTATGTGTGTGTGCTGCCTGTCCATAACATTTCATATTTCAGTCATCTTTTGCTTAATTTTTTTTTCTTTTCAGTTGAGTGGTTTTCATCCATTTTGTTTTTGTCTTTGTTTTGTTCCCCATTCAGGAGCAATTATGTTTGCCTCTGCATATTTTAGAAGAGAAGGGTTTGACACAGGTAGCTGTGACTGTCCAGGCGCTCCTGGAGCTGGCACCCCCAAAGCAGCAGCCACTTCACCACTTGTCTGCTGTGTAAAGACCTCCGGGACCTTTTGGGTTACCTTGGCTAAGCAGAAGGACCTGAAGACTTTACTGCCCATGCAGTGCATCCAAACACACAGAGCTCTGTTCTAAGGAAATGAGTTTCCATGATTCCTGACAGGAATGATTTACTTCATTTCTCCATTTTTTTGGAGATCACAACAGTTTCCAGGAACATTTTTATTACCAATATTTTTGCCCCTTATTTAAAAAATGAGAGTTCATTGGGAGGAGGGCAGGGAATTCTAGTGGCTGGCTATTGGAGCCAGCTGTAGAAACTGACCTTGCAGGATGAAGAAATGGGTTTAGAGTTTGGAAAGCAATTCCTAGGGGAATTTGTAAAAAAAAAAAAAAAAGGATGTTGCTGCAGTGGGCACACAGGGAATTACATTTCTTTCTTTACCCACAGGGTGCAAAGAAGTGGCGTTTCTTTGCCTCCAAAGAATGGCTATTTCTATTATATTTTAAGAATTGCATCACACAATCTTAACCTGCAGTGTTTGGTAACAGGGTTGAACCTCACACAGCTATCACTTGCCTTGGCAGGTCCTCATTACTAAAAGTTGAAGAAAAACCACTTTTTTTCCCCCAATGGAAAAATTGCTGCATGTTTTCCCTGCCAGAAACACCTTAGTAAAAGATAGTAAGTCAGGTCTGCTCAAAGGGGATTAATCCCATTAGCATTCTTGCTGGGTTCACTTTCTGTTTGGGTTTTAACATGTCTTTATCTGAACCCTTTTCCAACAGCAGTGGAGGGAGATTGCCCCTGTCCTCACATCCCCTTCTGGTGGTTTTGTGGGATCACTAGAATCCCGTGCATTTCCCTGCTGGTCACTAGAAGCGCTGCCAGCTAACACATTATGAGGGGCTGAAGCATCCCCTGCAGGCACAGAATGGATCATGCTAAGAGCACAGTTCTCAAGTTCCCCAGGTGGGCTGGGTGTTGTCAGAGCAGCATCTGTGCTCAGGCAGCTCTGAAGGGTTAGACAAGGCTTTCAATAAAGCCCTTTATTAGTTGGAGTTTATGTAGGGAGATGTGCTGGTTTTACAGGACTGCTATTACTTCATTCCTCTTTCCTTAACGTAATAATGGAAATTCACTGTACAGGAGTGGGAGAGGCAGCTGACAAGTTTTGCATTTTCCTGGAAAGCTGATGTGCAAAATAAAGACAGAGCTATATGCTCTGGTCCTAGTGACAAGGCCAAGCTCACTACTCGATCAATTAACAATTTTTTTTTCCCCTCACAAAAAGGCCTCTCAAAATCCAGCTTCCCACCCATGCAGTTCCTTTGTCAGGTGTTGCCCAATTCAAAGCATTGAACATTATACTACTAATACATGGTACGTGTTCTGAAAGCAACTCCAGGCATCAGCCATACTCTGGGATATATTTGAAGCAGAATACACTGAGAGGATTTTATGCAGATAAAGGAAGAAATGGGAACCAATTAGCTAAAAGTCATTTTTGCAGAAGTAGAACCTGCTGTGGGAGCTGCCAAGGACTGGTCTTAGCTGCATTTTTCCCCTTTTGATTTGCAGTTGTTTCCATTTTGTTTTGCTTCATGTATTTCTTTCAAGGGCCATTGTGATTTTTGAATCCCCTATTTCTCATAATTATTCCAGTTACTTCTTACTGGCATTGGTTGGTCTCATTTCAAGTGAAGAACACCTGGGAGGTGTTTAAGAGTGCCCAGCTGCAAACAGAAACCTCCTCATGCTGGGCAAATGCAGTGCCCTGAGCCCTGCAGGGAATGGAAGTGCCAGGAAGTCACAGTACCCACAGGAAGAGCAGCTCCACACAGGCATTCTCTCCCCCTTAAGTAGTTTTTGTGTTTCTCTTGATGCCAGTGGTGAGGAGCACTCGTCATTCCCACAGGGTTACACAGAGGTGTCTGAAGTGTCTGCTGCAGTTTGCTGTGGGGAAGATGCTGCCACTCACAGGCAACACCACAGACAAACACAGAGTGTTCCTGGTGTGTTTGTCTCTCCACGTAGTTTGAGAGAGAGGGAGGCACTGACTTCATCTTGGTTTCCAACATTAGGTCACCTGTTGTTACAGGGACAGTTGCATTTATCAGCACACCCATCATGGGCTGTTTAAATACCCCTGTTTGAAGAAAACCATTCCCTTCATGGAATTTTGAGGGTGTGGTGATTGCTCCAGCAGTTAAGGAAAATGAAACTTAACAGTATTCAAGTTGGTGGAAACTCTGTCATTTAATTAACAGTAGTTTTTAATGGGGTGGGGGCTTGAGCCTGCAAGAAAGAGCCATTTCCTATTGCAGTGTGGGGCTCACAGCCATGAGTGGCTCACAGCCACCCGTGGCTGGAGGCCAGGCACGCAGAAGGTCCCTGGCACCAGGTACTTTGTTGTGAGCAACATTCACTCTGGCAGTTTCAGTGCAGGTAATTGTGTTAGTTTGACATTTGTAATCTTATGTTTTCAGGCTGGCAAGTACTAAATCTTGGCCAGATGCTTAGGACAAAAATCCAAACATGAAGTTTCATCATACAGTTTATTTAATGTGTCATACTAAACCCCCTTCAGTTCTCTCTTGCAGAATGGGTTGGGATTTTTGAGTGTAGTTATGTGCAATTTTTTTTGTATCCCATGGAAAGAGTATTTGAAAGAAAACATGTATAAAGTTCTATTCTGTGTGTTAAAGCAAAGAAGAGACGGTCTTTCCTCTTCGGGGCATTTGTGTTGGAGGATGTGGGAGGGATCCACCTCAGTGTTCCGTGCTGCTGGTGCTTCTACACTGACTCCATGGTGTCACACTCCATCCTCAAACCTTGGCGAGCCCTGAGCAGTGTCTGAGGCTCTGCAAGGTCACACACTCCAGGTGGAGCAGCCCAGGCACTCAGGAGACCCTAATGGCCCTGGGGGACCAGGGCATAGCAGCTGGGGGGTCCCCCTTTGAAGGAGAGAGGCTTTTGTAAAGGCTCTGCCCCCTGCTTAAAACTCTTCACAGCACCAGAGCACCGCCTTAGTAGCAGCAGGATAGCAAATGGTATTCTTACCCCTATATGACTATAAATGTTTCTTTGAAAAACTGTTTTAGAAACAGAGGACTTGTAAGGTGAATTTGGACATCAAAAAATTCTTTTGTATAGCTATTGTGATGTTCTACAAAGTGATCTAATTTTGTTATTTCTGAAAACGGTGTAAACGTGTAAGTAATAGAGGATTTTAAAGCTTCATCCCATGCTGTATGTCTGTAAATACATTCCATAATTTCTGTTACATATAAATGTGTCTGAATATTGTATATTTTAAATTGCCTGTATTCTGCCAGTAGTGTGAACTTCTAGCACATTGATAATATAAAAGGAAACCATGGGTATTCGAAATAAAGTTTTAACACTTACATGAATTGCAGTATTTCTTCCTGCTGTTTTTCTGCTGCACCAATGAATGTCACATCCTCTGTGTCAGGTGTTTGTTCCTCTTCCACATCATCCCAGTTCACATTTGATGGACCTGCTTTGATTTTCTACTTTTCATAGTTAACCATGACAGGAAAATCCCAGTATTTTTATACATATTTTTCAGCCACATCAGAAGCTTTTTCTTGGGGGTATTTTTAACCTTCATAGAGACTGATTTTGTACAGAATCCTTTGCTCATCCCTCCACAGCCCCTTGTTTTTGCCTTCTCTACGTAAATTAGACATTCTGGGTTTGGGTTTCCTGTTGCCATTCCCATTGCTCCTTGTTGTCATCCTTTGCTTTTGGCCTGTCTTGGGTTTGAAGTGTAAAACTCTCACCCCTCCTTCCTGACCCTGCTGCATTTGAAAGGTTTATTCTTAGCCAGAATGTTTAGTTGTCTTTTCATCCCTCCTCATCACTAGTTTTATTATTTTTTAAAATTAAAAAAAAAAATGCAAAGCCTAGAAATTACCAGCGATCCACAAACCCTCCCTGCTTGTGTTACCCCTATGATGTTCTTCCCTGCTCACCAGGCTGCTCCAGCATCCTTGTCTGACCTGGTTACTGTCAGCCACTGGGGACAGCTCCATTCCTGCCTCTCCCAAGGCTGCCCAGCTCTCTTAAGGTATTTATTTCTCCCCCTCAATCTACAGCTTCCTCCTAACCAGCTTCCCAATCTCCAGCCTTTCTTCTGCATTTAATTCCCAGGAAAACCCTCTCCAAAGGGCATATGATTTCCCTTCAGAAAATTCCATGGATGTACATTTTGATCCCTTCTCTCCACAGCTGGAAAAATGGAGCAGTACCAACTGTGGCACAGCTCCTCAGAAGCCCTGGGTTTGGGACTCTGCTCCCATCCCTGGATATGCCAGCCTGTTTTCTTGGCAGCTGTGCAGCCCAGACACGAATGCTGCTGTGCTTTCCGTGGAGTGAGGGGAGACTCATACAGAGAGCAGCACGCTGAGGTGAGCTGCTGCACCCAAGGAGGCCTGGAGGAGCTGGGTGGGTGGCACTGTGGCCACAGTCCTCAGCCCAGAGTGTGGCAGGTCACAGGGTTCAGTCAGGTCACACACCTGTGCCCCCGTCACTACCCTGCAGTGGCCTCATGTGGGAACCTGAGGTTCAGCACCCCAACTTCATGGGAAAGCCCTGTTGCACTGTTGCCTCTGTGGTTTTTTTTCCAGAGCTACTTCGTTCTCTGCTGAGAAGCAAGTGCAGCCCAGCATCAGATTTCAGTTGTTTGATTGCATTAATAAAGTGTGCCTGGAGTTTGATATAAACAGCAGAGATCTGCTGCCCTCCATGTCATCCTGCTTTTCATTTGTACAAAGCCTCTGGAGAGTTTTATGATCAACTTCATTCCTTCCACCCAAGCAGGTCACCTGTTATCACCCCCATCACTACAGAAAACACAAGTCTGAGGTGAAGTGTACTGAGTTAGCAGCAGTGAAAAGGAAGAGTTAAAATTAACTTAAGTCCCAGGTTTGCACTGAGGCACTTCCTGTAGTGGGGTGTAAGCACCGTCCTGTCTCTGTTCCTGTCAGCACCGAACTGGAATGATCCCTGCTCTTAGCACTGCATGGGGAGCATGGGAAACAAGGGAATTTGTTCAGTACCAGTGCTGGAATGGGAACTTGATCAAGTTTCATGTGGGCGGCTGTGCTCCAGCAGGAACACCAGCACTTCTAATGTAGTTTGTCTGGGGCATCTGAAACTTCAGCACTCCCCTGACAACTAACTCTGCCTGATAAGGCATCAGCACCTTCTGTTTAGAGTTCTGAGCTACAGACTGTCTGCTCATGATTTCAGCCATCTCACATGAACTTCAGAGCTTTTGGCCCCGTTCAGGTTGGACACGAGGTTTGGATGCAGCCAGCACAGGCTGATCACAAAGAGCAGAGCAGAGTCTGCTCTATGGTTTGAGATCATCTCCCACGTGGGAGAGTCAGAAACCAGGCAGCTCAGGCACACGGCTTTGTGCACAGACCTGCACGTGAACTGACAGTGGTGTCAAGAGCAGGGTTTCCCTTTCAGTTACAGAGCAGCTCTGCTCCCTGCCTTCAGCCCTGTCCCACTGCACAGTGGCGCTGGCTGGGACGGTGGGGACAGCTGTGACAGACCAGCTCCTGTAGGCAACATGGCTGGCTGCCTTTTCCCTTTGTTCCTCCCCTTGGTCAGAAGGTATATGGAGCTATTCTGTCTGTGCACTGACACTGTGCAGGACTGTGGGAATGGAAACCTGCATGCTCTGACTGCACTTGTGTTTACACTGCAAACTTGCCCATGTTCTCCCTGCTGACCTGATGCCAGCGCTGGAGGCATGGAGAGCACAGAGGCAACCCAGCTGGGGCTGCCTTGGCCTCCCCGCCTGACCCAGACCCACGGCCAGTGCTTTGGGGGTGGCAGAGGAGGTTCTGGATGCAGAGCAGCCCATGCTGGTGAGTTACTGGGCTGGTAACTCCCTCGTCTTGTTTCCATAAAGCACTTTGCCGGGGATATAATGTTTCTCACTGCTTTGATGCAAATCCTCTTTCTGCTGGGAAAAAAGGCTGTACAAGGGCAGCTTTAAGATCTTTAGTGCAGCTTCACCATAACTGTGTCTGCAGGAACTGTGTTTTCCAGAATTGCCCAAGCTCCATTACATGGTTTATTTTGTCCTGTCAGACATACCAGAGTGCCCTGCCCAGCAACAGTCCTGGAGCACATCTGTGGCTACTTTCTTTGCTTCTTTACTTTCTTTCTTTCTTACTCTTTGCTCCAGATTTTTCCTTGCCTGTTTCCTTCTCTGCTAACTGTTCCTTCAAATACTTCTCAAGCTCCTGGTAGGGGCCGAGGAATCTGCGGACCATTGTACCTTTCCACCAGGCCTGCAGCTGGAAGTGAGAGAGAAAGAGGCCTGAGGGGAAATCCCTTGCTGGGGTACCTGGTACAGCTCAATGCCTGGAGAGTCTTTCCTGTGCTCCCCAGCCACAGAAGGGAATCCCCAGCCCACACAGCAGCCTTTGGGCCTGTGCTGGTTGTGCCAAAGGCATCCATAGCTGAGCTGAGGGCACCTGTGGTAAGGGACAAGCAGGGCCACTACCCCATGACCCTCCCTGTACTACCTGTGCAGTGATACTTGCAGGAGACTGGCTGCTCCCCTTTCATTTCCCATTTCAAACCTGCAGCCAGCTGCTGGCTCTGACTGTGCCCCAGCAAAAGGAACAGGCTTTGTCCTTTGCTTGTGCCACCACACACCAGGCAGCTTTCTTGGGCTGTTTTCTGCCTGGACAAAGCCTGTGGCACAGATTATTAGCTCCCAGCTGCTGCTGGAGCAGTACTGCCTCAGCTTTGTTCCCCTTTACCTTCACAGCACTCTTCAGCTCCAGGGCTTCCTGCTCTCTTTGTTTTCTCTTGGCCTCCTTGTCTGTCCGGTCAGTGATGATGGTTGCCTGGAATGTCAGGCACTGCAAGAAAGCACAAGGGTGGCAAAAGCCATGACAAACACATCCCCTAAACTGCAAGGCCAGCCTTCAGGGCTCACTGTGCCCACCTATTTGCCAGGACAGGGCTCACCTGGACCCTGGTGCAAGGATTCTTTCCCTCTGCTGCCTACAGGTCTCATCCTTGCTAAACACTTCCCACAGCCCTGCCAGGACTGCACAGGCCCGTGGGTTGTGGTGTCCCTCTGCACCAGAGAGCTCCAGGGCAGCCCAGGGATAATGTGTGAGTGGGGGCTTTCCTCCCCACCTCCATTATTTGATCTTTCCTCAATCCAGATGGCAAATGTTGCTCATTACCACTGTCAGTCCTCAGGCACTTGGAGCTGCTGCCAAAGTGAAACCTCTCACGGCCTGGGTGTAATTAACCCCCTGATCCTGTGCTGTAAAAGGGCTGGCTGATGGCTCCCCAGGCAGCAGCTGGTGGTGGGGAGGACGCTTGGTCCCCCAGGCTATGCAGCAGATGATGTACAAACACACTTGGGACACTGAGATGACAGTGTACAGAGTGAAAAATGAGCCCACAAGCAGGGAAACATCCAGCTCCATCCCATCATTTCCAATCCACAGATGGTAAGGAGTGTTTACAAGTAAATTCCTTCTGGTTTTAAAGCATGATTTTTCTAGAAGCTTTTCTCTGTTCTGTTCTGCTGTGATCAGAGCTCAGCAGTTAATCAAGAACCCAGTGGAGCAGGAATGGTTCTACCCAGAATCAGCTCCCTGATAACAGAGCTCTGTGCAGCTGGGAATGTGTGTCTGCAGGAAGGGATGAGCTACCTTCTCCAGTCTCAGCCTGTCTTACCTTGGTCTTCCTAGAAGGAGCAGATTTGTTCAGACTCGGGCAGCAAAGTAAGGAGAGGCATACTGATGGGATGGGACAGTACCTCTGCCCCTCACAAAGGCTGTCAGTAGCTCTCTCATTACTTGGTGGTATTTGAAAATAGCTATATGAGAAACATCATCATCCCTCCTTCATGTCACAGGTGGCAAATAGAAGATCACATCTTAGCCATTGTCTTCCAAAGCCAAGTGCTATAATCACAGCCTATGCCTCAAAATTACTCATCTTTTTCTGTGGTCCTGGTTCCTTATCCAAATGAGCATAGGAAAAAGCCCAATGCAATTTTGCACAGTTGAACATTGTGATGCTGCTGATGTCTTACCTCCTTGGCAAATCTCTGCATTGTTTCCAAGTTCTCTGCCTTTAATGCTCTTAGATCATCCAGTTCTTCATCTTTTGCAGCAGTGTCTTTTTTATACTTCTCCATCCAGTATTCCAGCTTCTCTTTCACCTTCTGCATGGAGAGAGAACGGTGCTCAGCATGGTGCAAAGAGTGCACAGGTGAGAGGTTTGCTACAATTACATGGCCTGCTTTCAGGATGGTGGTGAGAGAGCTGTAAATTGTGCATGGTCAGTGTTTCCTTCTCATTTTGAAAGCATCAAACCCCTAGGACTACTTATAAATTACTGCAGGGCTAGTTTTGTGCAGTCAGTCCTGATGAAGCAAGTGACAGCCAGAAGCCATTCTTTGTGTGAATGATATGAAACATACAGAAGGAGGAGGGGTTAAAAAGCACAATTTGTCAGTGGGAGAGCTTTTATCCTCTGCCTGACTCCCTACCCACTTTCTGGATTAAGCTCAGCATAGAGGAATAAGGTCCCAAGGGACAGCACTTCACACTATTTCAGGTTGTGAACTTGGCTTTGTGTTCATGAATAGGGCAGGTGTTTCTGAAACAGTCATCCAGATGACTTCCTTCTATTCACCAATAACTTCTCCATAGCAACCACCATGATTGCTTCCATGGAAAAATAATCTGAGGAAAAACATCAATCTCATTATGGCATCACAGCTGGACACACAAGGGGGATGGAGGGCATGATCATCCTCCTGTCTGTGGGCCCCTGCAAAGCCACCAGCTGCTGTCTGAGCACTGAGGGGCTGCTGCTGGGCTGGCTGCTGGAGGTCAGCCAGGCTCAGCATGTACTTGGGCAGTCCCCTTGCTGGGAGCATTGATCAGACCAAAGCTCTGGGGTGCAGAGCACACTGTTCAATTGCTCACAAGATGCAGCACTGGTTTGCACTCAAATTACATTTTTAAAAACCTATTATCTCCTATTAAGTTCTGTACTGGCAGTGACCTCAGGTATCCTGCAGTAGTCCAGGTTTTCTTCCCATCATACCATTTATGAGAGGCTTTGCAGCATTGTTCACTGTAAAGTTATTCACTGTTAATGATAGGAATGCTCTGAACCTCTGAATCAACACGACAAGGACATTCATGCTGCTGAAAATGTGTACAATAGTTGTGGGTTAGCAATGATCCAACCCCAGTTCTTCCTCAGATAAGACTGAACTGGCCTCTTGGCCAACTGGACTGGCAGTTTGTGTAATTCTCTCCTCAGTGTCCCTCCCCTCTGCACTGCCCTTTGGGTCTCTGAAGCTGCTGCCCTTACTTTGAGCTCTTCACTGGGGTGCTGGGAGCCCCAGCGACTGCCAAGTAGGGTCTAAATAAACTTCCATTTAGCCAAATACAACTATCTGAGAGAGGAAAAATCCATAACACCTGAATAAACAATGTAATTCACTACATGAACCCTAATATTTTTATATGTAGCAAATCCCAAGTCTTGGAGAGCTGGGTTAATTAAGATTTGAGGATAAGTAATCATTCAAACTGCAGCAGTCATGAACCTGGTACATTTGATGGAGCTATAACTGTTTTCCTTTAGAAACTAATTGATGATACGGCATTTATAGGTTGCTATTTTAGGCATTAGCTGACAGTCACACATACCTGATATTGTTGCATGAGGAAATTTTCAGTCTCCATGTGGAGTTGAATCTCCTCATCAATTTTGCTCCTCAAATTCTGTGATCAGAGCAGACAGAATGAGACAATGTTCTGTGAGACAATGTTGTGTGCACACACTGCTGCTGAAAGCTGAGTAAAAGTGCTGGAGATCTGTGTAGTCCACAGACATTTTTTCCAGTGATAAAATCAGCCAAGGCAGTACTTGCTCCTGGGCCATCCATGAAAAAGGGACAATTAGATCAGACCTTGATCAGTCAAAAAAAGATGCTTGCAAAACCAGAACAGTTTTCTAGTCCAGTTCACCTTTTGGCCACACAAGCAGCTCTATCTGTATAATCTGCTGGGGGCACTCCTGGGAGCTCTAGTTGCTAATACCTTTGTAACCACCCCTTTGGATATACTTCTGGGTCTGATTTTCTGACCACACCATTCGTTTAAGCATTCCTTGTCTCCTAAACCCACCAGCATCATACAGAGAAACAATAGAAGAGATAAAGGTGTCTAGCCCCAATGAGTTTCCTGATCCAGTTCAAATAGCTGTGCTGGTGACTATAATGAAGAACAGAGAGGGCATATGGGGAGCGAGGGAGGGCTCTTCCCTTAATAGATGGAGATGCCTTCCAGTATGGGCTGTGAGGAAGGGTTTACCTGGATTTCCTTCTCCAGGGCATTCTCTGCACTGCTGCACTTTTTCTGGGTTAGTTGGATCTGAAGATCTGTGTTTTTCTTCATGTAGTAGCTCTCTGTGTTCACTTTGGCCGTCGTCTCTTGAAGCTTATCTTTGAGGCGATCAATAACCTTATCTCGGTTCTAGTGGAGATAAAAGCAGCACAAAAGCAAGCCTGGAGACTGAGGTCAGCTCACCTAATCTCTCCACTCCCTGATAAGGTCAGAAGAGACAAAGCTATAGGCTTCACTTTCCCTGAATATTGCTCCATTTCAAGGAGCATTTCAAAGGTAAGTTTGATCTGTAACCCATATAGATGGCAATAAACCCATCAGCAAGGAGTGATTGCCTCTGGAGAGGGCGGAGTGAGGAACAGAGTGGGACAAGAAGGCAAGCTTGCTCTCTGGTCAAGAAATGGATTCAGTCATGCTTAGGATAAATATGGAAAAAAAAGCCAAAGAATTTTAACCACTTAAAGTTAGGCTTTACTTTTAATAACACCTCACATTAGACTATCTCAGTGAGTGAGCATCTTTAAGAGGAAGATAATGTCTCAGCCCCACAGAAGGCAAAATTTGTTATCCTAAAGTGTACTCTATTCCTTGGAATTTTTTTTCTAGTTATGCAGCAACTGTATAAACACAGCCTTAGGAACAGGTGCAAATCTAATGCTGACTTGCTCGTATTTTCAAACAGTTCTTTCTTGAAATCTTACCAGGTAGATGGTGCCCACTTTGATATGAAAACATACACCCAGGGCAAGGAAGCAGTGTCAAGGAAAAGCTGGCTATGAGGTCCCAGCCTCTCCCTATGCTGGCTCTGCAATGGAGCTGAGCTTTCCTGGGGCAGAAAGCTCAGTTTTCTGTTTCCTAGAGTTCTTCCATAGGCCAGAATCCTGAGTGGATTGTCCAGCTTTTGGAGAATGCTCAGAAAGCAAAGTACATTTGCTTGATTTGGGATTGCTGTTTCATTTACTCCTTTTTAATTAAATTATTTGAATAACAGATAAAGATGCATTACCCTGGGGTTAGAACAAACCTTGGGACAAATGCCTGTAAAATGAAGACTTTTTTTATCTAGTTGAAAAGGTCATCAAAGCTTCCTGTGTAATTATGCAAGATCAGTGTGAATGCACCCAACTGCTCCATTACCGCCTTTCTCTTTGCTTCCCTGCCATGCTGTGGTGAGTTTGATATTCATCAGCCAAACCTCCACAGCTGAAGATGAAATACCAAAATGCTGACATTTTTTGAAGCCCACATATCTTGCCTCTGAAGCACCTCACATTTCTTAGCTGTGTAAACATGGAAAAATGCCACAGGAAGAAGCCAGCTCAATAGTGCTACATTTGAAAGCCGTTGCAGCATGACTCATTTGGAAAAGGTCTCCTTATAAGAGTTTGGGACAGTTAAAAGGAAAGTCCTTCCTTCTGCACCCCTTTTCATGCATAGAAAGAGTAGAGTACATTTATGAGGCTCAGGATAATTGGGGCCTTGGCTGATGCTGTTTTGTGGGTTCAAAGGTGTTCACATGTTTTTGAACGTTTCAAACATCAGGTACTATTTTTATGGCCATATCATCATATGACACAAACCAGCTACAGACATGAGCTGTTTGTGCCTTATTAAGGTTTCTGGCCATGGCCTTTATTTTCCCTGGCATGGAATTTTGGTGGGCATTGGGAGGAGTTGTGTTCCTGGTCAGTAGACAGGGGATGTGAGTGTACCACTCTATTTTGAGATTGTCTTCCTGGTTCATAGTAGAATCATGTCTAAATTGAAGAACCAGCAGAGAGACTGAGGAGATGCTAATTAAAAAAAAGCAAACCCACAACTTTTTGTGGCACTGAGGCTCAGGGAAGTCAAACTTTGCTGATGTCAGTGTGTTACTGCTATCTGCTCAAGATCTGCAAACTGGCCAGAAAATAAGGGTTCAGCCTAGGTTACAGAGTACTCAAGAGAGTTGGGGCAGAGCATGAACTTCTCACCAGGTTATTTTCTTTTTCATTTCACATTTTCTTAAAAAAAAAAAGTGCTTTTGATTCTTGTGCCCCAGGCCTCAGCCAGGATGGGGGCCCATCTGCTCTGTTGTTTCCTCTGGTGAATGGCATGTCTGTGGTTTGGATTTGGTCTGTGGTGTTGTAAAACATCCTGGTTAGAGGTGGGGAGTCTGGGGGCTTGGTTACCCAATCCAAAGCAGACAGGAAGTGAAATGCAAAACCCACTGGTGGTTTACAGCAACATCTGCCTGGCCAAGGAATGCCAGCTGCAGGCGTGAGGGGAGCTCCTGCTGCAGACCTGGTGCTGCAGAGCTGGGGCATGTTTGGGATTTAGCTGAAGGTAGTAAAAGCAGCAGTAAATGCCTACAAGCTCTGGGTACCATCTGCAGAATGTGCTGTTCCCTGAACTTCAGGGACAGTAACTGGGAAAATGAGTTAATATTTATTCATTCTGGTTTATCATAGCAAAGGTCTGCGCCAGGACACGGAATGCTTTCATAGCTGATGCAGTAAATCTCTGGGCTGCTTTTTGGGGATGACTTCAGTGTTGAATCTGCCAAACCAAATCATCCCTTGTGTCCAAAACTATCAGAAAACTGGCAGAGACCAAGATCAAAACCCAGAAAATAGTTGTCAGGAGCCAGTCTGCTTCACAAGCAGGTAAACAAGATGATTTTTCTCTGATCTCTCAGCTCACAGACATCAGCTCAGGGACCTGTCTGCTGTCACCCGGTGCCACAGGAGTTTCCCCCATAGATGCCATCTGGCTGCAAAAGCAGCTGCACTTAGCTGGAGACCTTATCCACACTACTGTGTTTTCATTTACTTTGATTTATCTCTCTTCTATGTGCCACCAAGATCTCCCAGCTCTTCCATAACAATTAGTGTTTACAGTCGTAAAATACAGCTGGTTACAAAAATAGCCCACAGGAGTAAACAGTCTGAGGAATTCTCCAGCGTCCAATGCTGCCCATTTGGCAGGGGAAGGAGTGCTGTGCTCTGTGCTGATGGAGCCTTGCTCCCACACCGAGGGCTCAGAGCTCAAGGCTCTTCCTGGCAGCTGCAGCATCTCAGCTTGCAGGGCCTGGAGATGTGCCTGGATGCACACACCTGCTGCAGCCTGGGCTCGCTCCCCTGAAACCACAACAGGCAGCCCTGCAGGCACTTCAGTAAGGCTTTGCCTGCATCACTGTCCCAGCTCCAGAACACCCTCAAGGAATGTCTGTGCCCAAGGGACAGCAGGGCTGGCTGTCACCTGGCAGAACGCTTCTGCAGCCCTTGGCCAGCTCAGCACCAATGCCAGCAGCTGTGGGAGAGCCCCAGGAGGGGCAGTTTCCTGGCAGAGGGAGCAGACCTGTTGGCAGCAGCACTCCTGTGGAAAATGCTGCCCCTCTGGAGCCAGGTTTGGATCTAGTGCACCAGCTCCAGGTCCTGCAGTGCTCCTTGGGGCTCTGCCAGCAGTGAAGCTGAGGACCATCACAAAACTTGTGCCTTCTGCTGTAATCATCCTGTGCATATCTCCAGTAGAAACATGTACCACTGGGTGTGTATATGTGTTTAAAACATTCCACAGAACACTCTGTTGATGCATTTGTCCTCCTGGGAGAGGAAAAGGGAAGAAACATGACGGGTTTTAATCTTACTACTAAAAGCATGTCTGAGTAATGCACTGATACAGTGGATCTGGGTGTGTTATGAGAACTGACAAAGAATTAAAATTACGAATCTGTTTTCACTGCTACTGTGGTGCAGTGGCTTGGATTTCTGTCTGTTTGGTAGCTGTAATATTACTGCTTGTTATAAAATGACACCACTACCAGCATACATGTATGACATGAGTACACCACAAAACCTACAGGACGTAAAAAGTCTCCGGGTGAAGAGCAATGCAGGAATGCTAAATTTTACATTCCTAAATTTTTGTCTTAAGCCGTATTATCCTATATGATATTAATCTGTTTCAAAACCTGCACAGGCTGCTGTTACTTGTCCAGGAAACCAGAGAAAGTGAGTATTTTAATAGAAACTAGGAAATGAACACTGCAGCAGCAAACAGACTCCCCACAGCCAAGCCTGAGCTACCAATGCTGCTCCTGAACAGAGAGGTAAGAGCAAAACCAGATGCACCATTTCAGCTCCTTTAGAGACATCAGTGCTTTCCAAGAGAAAACAAAATAAAGAACGTGTAGCATTTGATTTGTGTTCCATTAGAAAGAAAAATGAGCAGAGCAGGCTAATACACTATTAATTAGCATCTTATTAAGAGGTAGAAAGGCTGAAAATACAAATTCACAGCAACATGAGTGAGACAAAGGCCGTGTTTTTCTGGTTCCAGGATTAGATTTGCTCACTTTTGTTTTCTCAGCCATGTGGCTTTTGTCTACAGGTCTGTGCATTATTATTGTTGTTCAAAGTACTCCAAAGTCAGCAAAGCTGTATTTTTATTTTTAATTAGTTGGCAAGGTGACAAATCATGCAAGTGTCTGTAAAACTGCCTATGGGAAAATCCCATATGAATCAAATAGAAATTACTCTCCCTTGGGAGACATAGTGAGACACCATTATTTTTGGCACAGGAGGAAAGCAGTACTTTAAAGTAGTCTTGTCTTTGATTTATCAAAGCTGAAACTATAAGGAAGCTCAGAAAAAGGACTTTTAAGCTTGAAATATTAAAAAAAAATCCCAGATGAGTGCAAATCCCACTTGATGAGGCGAAACCCAAGAACTGAATTAGCACTGAAAGAACAAAAAGAAGAGCCCCCTTTCAGCACGGGAGTTATACACATATTTATGACTGCAGGAGGTAGGAGAGGTGCAGGGCAGGACACAGAGAAGTGGCCCCCTGACTGCAGAGTGCCAGGACATTGCTGCTGGTACAAGACAGGATGATTACAGCCCTTGGGAAGGCATTAAACCAGGACTGGGTACGTATATTGTGTGCATAGACATGATGAAGTTTGAAGAGCACTACACAGACGGAGAACTACCTCATAACATTCACCAGCCTGAGGAGCGGGACAGCAGGAACTTCCCAGGAGCCATCAGAGTCTGAGAAGGGACAGTGTGAAAAGCAAATAGGTCCCCCCTGTATTTACAATTAAACTTTCCACTGTGTGTGCATCCAGGCTGCCAACACAAAACCTTCATGTTCTGCAAACCAAACTTCACCAGCATAAAATAGGGCTTAAAATTCCTCTCTGTAGTCAACTATATCCTGGCTTGATTACTGTCCACACTTTTGTCCAAAGACAAAAGTCAATGACACCTATTCTTTCCTCAGATGCCCTTGCTGTCCTCTTGCTCACTACTGAACTAAGTGTCAGATTCTTGTTCCTTCCCCCAGCCCCTGTACAGCTCTGCCCCAGCTTGCCTTCTGCTTGTTTGCTATCACACATCTCCTGCCTCAGCAGGACCAGGCTACATTTCCATGTTGAATGAGCATCCAGTCTGAGCTGTCTGCTGAGCATCAAAGTGACCAGTGATAAGCCATTCAATTGATCTGCACTTGTGCAGCAAGCCTGATATTTCCAGAATGCCCCATATTTACTGTGCATGCACACACCCTTTGCATGATGCAGGCAGAAGGGCTGAAGCTTTCTACAGAGATTAAGTTGACAGCATATGTGCAGTAACATTGATCTGCCCTTGTGTAGGCATGTTTAGGATTTTCTGATGTCCGGCAGCCTAGAAAAATAGATTAATGGAATGACACTTTCCCCAGATGAAAATGTAGGTAGGAAAATGCCCTGCCCCTATGATAGGTGTCTGTATTTCTCACTCCCTTTGTCACACTTCCTTCTGTGCCAAATGATCTGCCATGGCTGACTATGACAGAACCTTAGATACTGTTATCTGCAGATAACCTCTTTCTTACTGATTGCAGCTACCTGTGCTTTGTCACTCCCAGCAGCGTTTTTGGGATAGTCTAATTTGACCATGGTCTCTCATGATTATGAGCATTTTGAGCTCCCATTTGAAAACTATCAGACACTGCTCTTGAATTCTTTAGTGGGCTTATTCCAAATACAAATCTTTATTGTAATTATTCTGCTTCTGTACTCCTAAGTGGTGGCTGATTGTGTATGGCCATGGCCTCTCTGAGTGCTGGGCAGCAGAGGCCAGCTTCCTAACAGGCTTCCCCCTGGCAAGATGCCCAGTGCTAAATGCTCTCACCTGAAGGTCTTGACCAGTTTGTTTCTTGACATCTTGCAGCTGTTTCTGGAGTGCCTTTACATCCTTCTTTCCTTTTTCCTCCCTGAGGTGGGAAAATACAATCACTGAATATATCAAAAAAGACAAGAGCTGTTTACCTAGAAGGGGAACTTCCTGTCTCCTGATATATTGTGGTAAGATAAACAGAGACTTCTCACCGAAACTACTGACTTGGTCAGTAAATCCTGAAAGAAGAGGTGCACAGACTGAGTAAGGCAGATGGGAACAAAAGGGAGAACAAGCCAAAAAAAACATGGCAGGCTCTTGTTGAAGGTCTGGAATGGATTTGAGAATGATGCAATTATTATAGCAGAGGTGCCTATCATTGAGTCACAGTTTCTACATTGAGGCAAAAATGCCCATGATTCTATGCAGAAGCAAGCCTGAGCAGCAGAGAGTGCTAAATTGTGTTATTATGTGTATGAGAATGTTGTTTCTTTCATATCAGACCTAAAATCTTCCAAAGAATACTGCCCCAGGTTCTGAGATTCATGAAGGGATCTGAGTGAAGACCAAAAGCTATAGAAGTGTTCATCTGTCTAAAACAAAATAAATACAGTAAATATTCTAGGTATTATTATCTTATTTCACTCAGAATACTTCTCTAAGATTTTATGCTTATGATTAGTTTTAAAACCAGTAAATACTACAGTTGGTTCCTGAAACTTCGTATCCTATTCCAACCTTACAAGCACACATGCATTTCATTTTCAGAGTCCTTATCTGGGTGACTGATGAACAGAAGCTCCTGATAAGGAGTCTCCAGTCATCCCACTGCAGATGGCTTTCAGAACAGTGTATTTACACAAAACAAGGCAAGTATTTATTATCTTCAAAGACAGATCAAGTTCATTCCATGAAAAGAATGTCTAGTACAACATGGCTAGATATGATTGACAGAAGGGGATAAAAAGGATTATGTCTTTTCTGATTATAATTTGTCTACCTTTCAATATTGGATAGTTACTCCACAGCCAATTGCTAATCTCATTCTTGCTTTCTGTCCCTTCCATGGATAAACAATAAATCTCTTAGTTTTAGGCAGTGGAAGTGGAAGAGTTGGGTTTTATGCTTGAAGTCACACATTCCACTGAAGCTGGGGATTGGCCCTGGAGGCAGATCCCTGAGTCACTACAAAAGCTGTTCCAGTAGGTTGGACTCTTGACAAATCATGACTGAGAGCAGCTTTACTGTGCACCCTCAATAATGGGCCTGAGCTGATACCCTGAGGTAGCTTTAAAGTGGTCAAATATTTGTCTGATGACTGCAATTCTCTCTGACAGTCTTGGGATTGAGCCAGAACTTTGCATGCTAAAAAACCACCAAACCTCTAGAGCTCAAAAGTTTGAGCTAAAAAATCACCAGTTTGAGCTGAGATTATAACAAATGTGTACCCTGAAAGATTTGGAACAGGAGAGAATCACAGTGCAGTGGCTGGTGGATTAGCCTTAAGTAAGACACCTCTGTTACCATCTGTGCTAACCCCTCACTGCTGCTGGGAAAAAGGAGCCTATTAGCATATGGGTCAGGGCAGATTCTCCTGGGTGTCAGAACGCCCTAAAGGCCATATGTTGCTGGCCTCCATTTGAACAGATTCTCTGCTGCTCTGGCTTTCACTGGGGAGCCGAAGTTAAAGATCAAGGAGCTCCTACATCACATTATGTTTTAATTGAAATGAGGCATTTGCATTAATTCAGCCACTGGTGTCCACCGTGGTCAAAGCTCAGGCAATTCCTAGCTCAGATCAGTATCAAACCCATCAATCAACTGTTTCTTTCCAAAGGGAAAAACTTGCAGTTGCAAAGCAAAGAGAATAATTCAAGTTTTAAAAAATATCCCTTCTGTATTTTGGTTTTATTGGATTTTATTTCCTTTTCAGTATGTACTGAGTGGGAATGGCTTTCAGCATTTAAACAGGGAAGAACTGAACACAACACTGACCTGATGAGGATGTCATAAAACTTCCCCTTTTTTGCCTTCTCTCTCTCATTAGCATCTGTTAGGCTACTAAATGTTCCCAATTCCTCCATCTTTTTAATAGTGACTGTAATTACATCACTTGTATACTGCCTGCCAGGAAGAAAAGAAACATAACAATACTTGACAGGTGCTGGTAGTAAAGTGTTTGGCACTTTTATCCATTACTGTTTACAGTAAAATGTAGAGAAATAAAAGATCCCTTTTCTGGTCTTATGTCCTATCAAACTCAGGAGTGCTTGTCCCATGGTATCTGCTTATTGTACCTTTGGAGAACTCAGTATTAGGAGCTGGTTGAAGTTTATAATTTATAAATGCTGCCCTGCATGCCAAAGAGGCAGAAACATATTCATGCTGTGCCAGACTGTGTTGCCATTAAGAAAGCTGCTGGCCTGTAGCAGTGATGACAGGTGGATCTTGGAAAATGAGACCTGGCCATGCAATGCATGGGCTTCTCCAGTTTATTCAATGTCATGATGCATGTGGCATTTACACTTTAGCTGCATTTTCCTCATTTGTGTTAGAATCTTCTTTAAACCCACTGTTGAAATGACATTAAATGATAGAAGCCAGGATGCAGATAAATGCATACTAAGCATTCAGCTCCATAATCTCTTTCAAACCAAAGGTTGCTGGTATTTCTGCAAATAAACCAGGGCACTGGTTTAGGTGCAGGAATGAAGTTTGTTTTAAAAAAATAAAGAAAATCTTTAGTCTTTATATACATTACCTTTTGTATAATGGCTATAACTGACACAGAAGCTCTGTGCACCCTGCAGAATGACTGAGTTCAAAAACAAGGCTCAGATCTCCCTTTGCATGTGAGATCTGCTACAGGAACCTGACTCCAGGTACCAGAACATGAGCACTGATTAGTGCCTGGCATGATTTTTACCCAGGCAACCATTATCAATAGGGTGATGTTTTACAGCTCCATTCAGAATAAACTGCTGGTCTTAAAGTAGCATCCAGAAGCAAGCAAAGGCTGGAACTAAATGGTCTTTGAAGGATACCACTGCTATCCCTAGAGGAATTCCTTCCACACAGAGACTGATGTACTCTGGCAGTGGGAGAGCGAGGAATTTGTATTTTTGCTTTCAAGAGACAGACTGAGAACTTTACAGCTCTGAGCATCCCTCACAGGTGCTTCACTCACCTGTCAGCATAAATTTTTTTGAGTTTCTCTAGAGCCCGAGTAGTCCGTTTCTGGGAGATTTTGGAAGAATGGTGGGTGCTTTTTTGACTTTCAGTTTCCCCCTGCTGCTGCTTGTCTTCGGTGTTTGTCAGGGCCATGGAGGTAACTGTTTCCCCACTCTCTTGCTTTGCTGACATAAGCTCTGGGAAGTTAATACCCAGCTCCTCCCGGATGATTTCTTTCATTTGCTGGATGGGAATGAAAGGGGATAAAGGAAATAAGAGAATAAGAGAAGAGGGAAAAGGGACTAAGAGATACCTGCTTGCACAGTGCACAGCAGAAGTAAACCCTCTGCAACATTATGTGAGAGGAAAGAAAATTAGTAATAAACTAGAATGAAGCTGTACTGAGAGCAGCTGATAGTGCATGTTACATTCTGCAAGGAGTGGATGTTGATTAGTTTTGAGTGCACAGTGTAGCTCACTGAAGTTTATGGGCTCAGAAGTCCTAAAATGACAGGACTAGAAAAGGCCTAAAATGGTGAATTCATCCACTCCAAGAGATGATGGTTCAGACTGTTCTTAATCTGACATGTTCTTAATGCCCTTCAGCAGTGGAGACTACACACCCTCATGTCAGTGCCAACACCTCACAACTTTCTCTACCATAAGAAAGTTTTTTCTCCTTAACAGTATTTGAACCCCTGGCTTGTTGTCCTGGTCTCTAGGCACAGAGAACAAGTTGTTCCTTCCTTTTTTGCAGCAGTTTTTACAAACTGGAGGACTGTTAGCCTGTTTCTCCTCCACTTTCTCTCCATCTTAGACATTTCCCACTGCCTGTCACCACAACCTTTCCCTACAATATTATTGTTATAACTAGTGCTGTGTGGAAATAATTGCAATAGACTTTCTGTCTGCTATCTGCTTAGCAGTTTTTTTGAGAGAGTAACAGCAAAGGAAATATAACATGAATTCAAAGGATAAATTCAAAATATTGGCAGCTCTCTCCAATTTCAATTACAATTTCATTAGAAAAGGAAAAGCCCTCAAAAATGCAAAAGCACACTGTCAAATAAGCTAAGCTTATTAAAAGAGGACATTTTCTTGCCTGCCTACTAGCATTTCTGTGGCTGAGCACTTCCTAACAGCAGTGCTGACTGCAGCTAACATAGTCTCTGCCAGCCCCGTCCCTGTCCACAGCTGCCTGCTCCCCACCCTGGCTGCTTGGGGAAGTGGACAGAGAACTCACTGTGATTAAATATTTTCCAGCAAAAAGGAAAAAAAAAAAAGTTATTTTTAGCAGCACCAGTTCTCAGTCCAGATCCTTCCACAGCCACACACACATTTGTGCCAGCAGAGCAGAGAAAACAAGTGGTCAGGGCAGCAGCTGTGGATGCCAGGAGTACTTCCAAAAAGTTACTTGTCAGGCAAGTCAAGCAAGGCTCTGTCAGAGGTCTGAGGTACTGCTGCAGTCTGTGAGGGCACTGCAAGGGACTGCTTCATGCTGAGTGTTTTGGACAACTCTGGATTGGGATGATCAGCCTCTGGCAATGCCTGACTCATCAGTGACTAGAGAAGGAGGCTAAGTGACTATGTACTTAATTTTGGACTGTTAAATTTACATTAAATGAATCACATACAAAGCATACACAGTCCAATGAAAATTGCATTGTTAATTAGTAAAAAAAGGGCTTAAATAGCTGGTTGGTGACAACTGTACTTCAGAAAGAACTAATTAAAGCAAACAAACTGCTTTAATATCATGTAGATTTTATGAATGTTCTGATAGATGTTTTTTAATGTCTAGGAAAGTTCAAGACAGGTAATAACTGGGTTGTCTGTAAACAGTACAGACTTACACTCCAATAATCAACAAATAACTATGTAAAAGCAAGACGTTTGTAAACTGCATGTATTACCATCTATGTAGTCTCCTCTAAGTGCTTCTCTGTTGCCCAAAATTCAGCAAATAGAAAGGCTGCCTCCCTCTGGGGCATGCACTGTGTGAAGCAATGTGCAAGAGCATCCAATCTGGAAAATCAGTGAGGTGCTGGCCAACACTGTGATTAATCCTCTCAAAAACGTCATCAGCTGAAATTTAGATGTCAGCCTCTGAAGATGCCATTGATTTGTCTGCCTGATAGTACTCCAGGGTACTTTGCAAATACAGATCTTGTACAAATACAATGAAAAGAGCCAAATGTAAACTGAGAAACAGGGAGGAGTAGCAAATTACAGAGCACCAAAGTTAGCAAGTAGTTTCCCTAAGCCATTTGCTTGTTTCTAAATTGTTTCCTCCTCGAATTGTTTTGACATCTTTAAGAACACAAGTAGGGTTTATAACCTGTGAGAAAGTTGTGTTCTAAGAAGTAACTTGGTGAAAATGAGCATCTGTGATTGAAGAGAAAAGTGAAGGTGTTTCTCTATAATTTACGTGTACCTTCAGTAGATCTATCAGCCTAAGTCTGTGTGTCTGAAGAGGACAACTCCTGCTGTCCCAGAGACATGCTCTTTCTCTGTGTTTTGCTGCTGGCACATAAGAGAGGGAGAAGCATCCTCTGGGAGCAGTTGAGGCCGCCTCCCGGGAGTCTTTCAGGGGAGCAGTGCCCTCTATGGCACAGTCTCAGCATCGTTCCCGCCCTGAAATTCACTGTAACTCCAGCTGCTGCTGCGGCTTTGCCATGGGTTTTTGGAAAAGGTTATATGGAAAGGAAGCACGTAGAAAAATATGATTTAACTTCCTCTGGCATTCTTAAGTGGTACATTAGACAGAGTGAACATCATTAGATGTCAAAACTCAGATCCCGGTTTTCACTTCCATCCTGGTTGTGAACTTTTTTCTTGAGTTCATCTTAAAAAGGTTTCAAAAATGCTAAAACTGGAAAGAGCCTGCTGTGTCACTTATAGACCACAATACTTAGAGCCATTTACCCCTCAGGACGGTCCCATTCTGATTCCTATGTCTAACAGCTACCAGAAATGTCACAAGACCTTCCTCCACAGCAACAAACTCCTGTCTGAGCATTAGGAATTCTCTGTTCTCCATATCTCTGCCCAACCATCTTAGCTATGATGCTTATTAGAAATCAACTAATAATTAATGATCACTGAGAAAGAGTAGTTATTAATATATTTTGAAGTGCATCTTTCTTCATACATTGTGGGAACAAAAGGATCTTTTGCATGGACTTCAAGAGGAATAGAATTACCCTGGTTTTGAGTACCTTGAAATAACCTATACGTTTCTACTTTTAAAATAGCTCTGTATCTACAGAAGAACCTACAGACATTTTGCTTCCTTTTCCCCAATTCTTTGCTTACTGTCTAACCACTGAGATTTTAAAATTATAATCTTAGGAACATCATCTTGGATCAGTAGAGTCCTTTGCACAAATTCTTGACCAAGGCTTCTCAGTGATTCTGCAATATAAATATTACAATTAGGTCACTTTTATTGTGTTTCTTCACCCAAGAGTCATAGAATCACAGAAAATATATTTGAATTAATTTTTTAAATGCTGGTAAAAGACATAAAACTAAGACAAAGGGAAAAAAAAAGATATGATATACATCTTTTTACGCAGTGGCACATACATGGTCGATGTCTTTCTTGTCCTCGTGTGGAACTGGCATGATATATCCAAGAATTGCAAGTTGATCCACACAGTTCTCCAGCACAGCACTAAACATCAGAGCTTCCAGATGAGTGATTTTTTCCATTTGTTTAGTCTCTGTGTTCTTGCTAGGAGGAACAAAGATAAAAGATACCAATCAGAAAAATGCTATGGTGTTAGTAATGTCAGTAACAGTAGTTTAAACTAAAGGTAGACCCGAAATAGCCTTATTTGCAGCCTTACATATACTTCCCTGGTTTTGTTTATAACCTTCCATACAGTGTTTATAAGAGGAGCTGTGCTCTGCTAATGGCTGCATTCAGGGACAGTGGGAATGTTTAGCTTTCACAAAACAAAGAGGTCCTGGTCCCTCCTACAGCAGATCTGGGTAGACAGGCTGAGAAGGGAATGGGTATGGAGGGCACAAACTGGGTAAGGTGCCTCATTATTCAATTCAGGGGGGAGCAGTGGTTCATAGTGGACTTTGGGAAATGTTTTTTCCCATTTTTTTCACATTTTTTCTTTTTAAAAAGATCATTTTTTAAAAGAAAAAATAAGTCCACGTCCTATAAAGTCTCAGAGGGTGAACCTTCGTGCTCTAATCATTCCTCAGTATTACTGTGTAGCCTTCATACTTTCACGATCCCAGTCCCCTCTGAGCAGGAACTGCTACCATCTTCAGATGCTGAAAGTTAAACAAGAACCAATACCTAGACTGAGTAAACAATCTTTAAATTACTTTATTATTTTTTATTTCAGCTTGCACTTCAAACATGAAATTGCTCTGACATACACTTAAGCACCCCTTTGCCTTGCCTACAGATGGAATATTGTGAAAGTGTATCTAAGGAAAAGTGAAAATTCCCTATTAATCCAAAAATACCTAAGAAAACACCTGCACAACAATGGAAAAATTCTCTGAGAATTGTAATGTTTTGATACGCCATTGGACAATCCCTCCAAAGCCTGTACATACAAACCAGGTATTTCTTGTATAACACGTAGCACAACTGCAGTCTGAGGTGGCTGAAATCCTGAGTGTCATTGCAATGGAAGTACCAACAGTCACTAACAAAATCTTAATTTGGCTGCTCTACCTACAACTGGATTTGTGCCATCTGTAAAATCCTTGCGTAAACATATCCTAAGCCTGCAAAATATTACAGCCCAACCTGTAAGCATGCCAAGAAGTCCCTGTTAGCATAAGACATGGCCATATTCTATGGAAATTAAAGAGGTTGGGATGCAGCAGTGCTCTGCATCACTGGAAATCAGTGATATTGCATAAGCAAGTGTCTAAAAAGATTCATACTTGCTATAACCTCTCTGAAGCTGTTATTGTTTGTCCTCCTTTTTTGTTGTTTTTGTTGAAGAAAATATATAATTTACAGTTGGACCATGAAGTTAATTTCACTTGGCAGAAAAGAAGAGCCACTTTTCAGTGCAGGTTCATTTGATGTCTGTAGGTACAGAATAGGTAAAACAAACAAAAGTAACTCAGATTTCACACATTTATTTCCTGATGTCCCTGTCTGTTGCAGGAAGTTGTTTAATGAAGCATGTGTTGAAATGTGCTGGAAGAGGACACGGCTCTCCCTGGGGATAAGATTAGAAAGTGTGCACTGGGATTGCTCTCAATAAATCCACAGGAAAGGCAGATACCAGGGAGAGACAGAGGTATTTAAGTTAAAGGATAATACTGCTCTGGGTCAAAGGAGAGTAATTTCCCCTAAGCCAGGTAATTATGATAAGATTTCTAACTCCTGAATGGATGAAAATACAGAACAGCCTTTCAGACAAGGTAATGGTAGAGACACCCTGATTTATTTCAAGAAGCTTATTTAAATCATGGCAGGAAAAGATAACAGCAAAGTAATGATTCTGAACATTATCAATATGTTCACTATACTTGTATTGTTTGTACCCACTTACATCTAATTCCCCTGAGCAGGGTATTTGATGGTCACCTAGGACAAAGAAGGAAGTGATTTCATTCCTTTGCTTCTGAGATTTTTTCTCTCTTTTATCTTAATTATAAAAAAATGTAACAACTTGAGAGAGGAATTTGATAATAGTGTAAACAAAAAAAAAGGCCAATGATTGGTATAATACACTAAACCCATCACTTTATTTTTCAACCTTGGAATCAATTATAGAAGTGGAGATGCAGTATTTTTGCATCAAGAAAGGCAGTGTCTCCAGTCAACAGGCACTAATAAAATATTTTTCAATGTTTTACTCATTTTTATCTTTTTCAGAAATCTATGATCCATATTTTGAGTCTAAACAAGCTAAGAATAATCTCTTACATGTGGGGTCATAATGCTAAAAATATGGTGAAAAAAGATGTGTTGGGAGATAGCTGTGACAGCAGCATTTTTGGAAAGAGAAACAACACATGCAGCTCTCATAGGAAAAAGGGACTTATTTGGAAACAAAGGAGGATGCAACAGCTTTTCCTCTTTTCCATCAGCAGCTTCTGACCGGGAGAGAATTAACTCAGGATATTAATATGTTTCAAGAAAGCTGGCAGCTGGAGTGTTTCTCTAAAACCCCTTTGCTGCTTTGCTCCTCCTGTGTATCTTCTCTTACATCCTTATCTTTGCTCAGCAGATCCATGTGCCAAGCCAGCAGGGTCTGGGCTTATGTTAAGTTGGGCTTGAGAAGGAAATCACTGTCTGGGACATTAGCAAACACTACAGATGTGAGCTGCTTGCTCTGGATTTTAGTGTCAACACAGTGCCCCTCAGACCATCCACTGGCATCACCCTACATTGCTGTGTTTGCTGAACTCCGCATTAAACTCTATTAATTAAAAAAAAAGTATGTGAAGGATTCAGCTTTCCCCATGAGTTTTGGATTACATTCTTTCCCTGCTGATATAAAGGGAAAGAAAAACATATCAAGTAATAATTTTTAAAGCAACTGCATAAAAGGTCTGGCCTCGTGTTCCTTTGGGGATTGCAACTCCCTCTGCTGTGTGAGAGTCCTGGATGTACATTTCTCCCACCCTGCTGCCTGATAAATGAAAATGGATTCAAGAGCAGCATTTTGTGTAGCATCCCTTGTAGTCAAGCAAAGAGACTGCAGTGAATTCCAGTGAGAAAATGCATAGCTGAGAATGTCACATCTCCTTTAGATCTGTTTGGCAAATGATTGGCAAAGAGAGGTTCTGAATATCCACAGGAGCAGCAGCTGAACCACAAATCACAAGTAATTTCATTTTTACCAAAGAAAGGTCTCTTGGAAAGCAAGATAGGTGTGGCCTTACCTTACACAGTTCTGCTGCCTGCTAGAAATATTAGGACAGCAAGGTGCTCATTTATATAAAGAAAAAAAAAGGGTGGGGGGAGGAAGGGCAAGGAAAGGAGAAGAAAGGGGAGGAATGGAGAGAGGAGGGGAAGGAAAAGAAAGGGATGGGAAGAAAGGGAAAGGGATCATCAAGGTTCCTCAAGGCTTCCCTTCCCTTCACCTTCCTTCCTCTAAATCACTTCAAGTGCTCTGAAAATGCACCTGAATTTCTGGCAGTGTGAGGGAAGTGACAGAAATCGGGAGTGAATAACCCTGACGTGAGCAAATGGGTACGTGCTTCCAGATCTTATTTAGGAAAATGAAGGAATGTGAGACTTGGTTACAGGGATTTCAGTGTCGAAATATGTTTTCTGCCTCCAAGGCGATATCGGAAGTAAAATAAATGTCGGGATGATTCACTGACTCAGGGTGAGAACAGAGGACGACGGGCAGGGCCCGGAGCCCACCTCGAACATCAAGGGCTGCTCTCTCCCCCCGCGCTGCCTCTCTTCGGGCTCCTCGGCTCGTTCCACCGCCGCGGCCCGTTTTCATTCGGCCTGTCCCGACCGGCCCGGGCTCCTCTCAGCCTCTCACCAGGATCTGCCCTCATTTCCCTCGCTCCCACTCCCGGCCGCCGTCCCGGTCCCCGTCCCGGCCGACCCCCGCCCTCACCGGGATGCGCCGCCCGTCTCCATGGCAACCACCACGCTCGGGGGCCTCGCGGGGCTGCCCGGTGGATGCCTGCTCAGCGGGGCTGGGGCCGCTCCTCCCGCGATCGCTCATGCGGGGATCGCCCCCGTGGAACGCGGGCACGGGACACTGGACAAGGGACAAGGGACAAGGGACGGGCGGTACCTTCCTCCACTCGGTGCTACTCACTCCGGCAGCGCTCTGGGCGCCCGCTCGGGTCCTGGCGGCGCGTTTCCCGGCAAGCAGCGCGGCGCGGGTCTCTTTCGCCGCCATCTTGGGGCGCTGGGGGTGAGGCGGAGCGGGGCCGCGGGCCGGGAGCGGGGCTGAGCGGGAGCTGCCCCCGTTGGGGGGCCGCCGGCGGGCGCGGGGCTCCCGGGGCGCGGTGGATGTCGTGGTCTGGGGCGGGGACAAGGCGGGATGGCGCCGATGCGCGGCGGATGGTTCCAGTCGCGGGTTGGGGCCCTCGGCTGGAGCGGAGCTGAGGCGGCTGCTCTGAGGGGGAGCGGAGGCTCCCGGAGCTCTGGGTGGCTCCCCGGCAGCCCCTGGGTGTTCGGGGTCCCGCTCGCCGGGCCGGGTGGAGATGCCGGCCTGAGGCTCATGGCTGTGTGTCGTTTCCAGGCCTGCCGGGACCGGGTCTGCGGGAGGACACCATGACCGGGAGGTGAGTGAGTGCCCGAGGTGGCTCTCGGCTCGGTGCTGTAACGCTGTTGAAATGTTCCTGAGAGTGTTTGTGGAAGCAGTAGGCAATGAGCAGTGTTCGTCTGCCCAGTGTCCTGCAGGGCCCTGTTGAACGCCCACAGTTGCGTGCCCTATTTTGAAGTCTCTTGAGCTGGTTGTAGTTGCAGTTATGATGTGCCACGCTCTCTCTAGTTTGTCCGTAAATATCAGTGTGAAATTTATGAGTTTGTTAGCACAGTGTTTGTTAATCTACAGTGTACAGTGGAGCTTTGGCATAGATTGTTTCCTTGATTAAAGGAAGGAACGTGTTTTTCCCATGGGTAAATTTTCTATTGTGCCACCAGATTTGAGTTTGTAAGTGGAGGGATTAAATTTGAATACTCTGCAGTTGCCTGGAGAAGCTGTGGCTGCCTCATTCCTGGAAGTGTTCGAGGCCAAGCTTGATGGGGCTCTGAGCAATCTGATCTAGTGTGAAGTGTCCCTGCCCATGGCAGGGGAGTCAGAACTGGATGGTCTTCAATGTCCCTTCCAACCCAAACCATTCGGTGGTCCTGTGAATCACAGCTTTATGTCCTAATATTTATCTGTGGAGTTTACGTTCTGTTACACGTGTGGCAGGTAGAACTGGATATCTCAGTTGATCCTGCTGTATCCCAGGGCAGGATGCCCTTGAGCCAGATGTGCTGTCTACTCGTGTATGGGACAAGTCTTAAAATGTCTTTACATGGGCAGTGCAGCAGGACTTTGTCCTGAAGAATTGCTGGCGAGTTTGTGTAATGTCTGTGTCCAGTGGATGTCAGGCTGTTGCTCTGGCTGTTAACTGCTTTGAGGCTACAAATCTTGGGCATTTCATACCTTCTATAGCAGTTACTGCAACACGGGAGACTTCCTGTAGTCGGTATAAAAAAAGCAGTGTTTACTCATCAGTGTTAGTAGACATTTGGAAACAATATCTGCTAGTGCTGAAGCATTTGAAACTTAGTATGAGGCCAGTACTGTAGTGCCACGAGTTTATGACAAGCAAAAAATGCAGTGTTCTCATAAATGTATGTTGCACGTACTCAGCTTTCCTCTGTTCATTGAACATAAGTATTGGCAGTGATTTGTGAAAGTCTGCTATTTCCTCTGCTAATTTCTGCTGGTGTGGAATTAGTTTCTGCTGAAACAGCCTGTGATTGGTTTTTACTTTTGTTACTTCAGGGTGAATTATAATTTGCAGTTTTATAGTTTTTATTTATAGTTTTCCATGTCTTTAGGCTGTGGTGCAAGGCCATTTTTGCTGGCTACAAACGTGGCCTCCGAAACCAGCGGGAGCACACGGCTCTTCTGAAAATTGAAGGTGTTTATGCCCGTCAGGAGACAGACTTCTACCTGGGCAAGAGGTGTGCCTATGTGTACAAAGCTAAAAAGTAAGTAATGTTTTATTCTTGTGCTGAATTAGCCAATTCCTGTATTGGCTTTGTAAATGCTAGGAGATAATGATATTACATGATGTGTTAGAGAGCAAGTGGGATGAGAAACAAGTTTTGCCTAAGAATGACAAAAACTGAAGGTGTGTTGATGGAGTAAATTGAGGTGGGTGAATTTGTGTTAAATATTTGGAACTCGAGTTACTTAAACAGTAAAGTGATTTTGTGAAGTTGAGATGAATTTGTATTCTGACTTTTGTGTGCCCATGTCTGAGAACTGTCTGTCACTTCTGCTCTGCTGCCATTGGTAGATACCTTAGGAACAGCTGCTTATTACTTCCACTTCCTTTTTTTTTCTTGAGTGCAGTTGTTAGAGTTCAGAATTACCTTGAATAAAATTGATCAAACTAGTAACTTGACCACCATCATTTCCAACATGGCACATAGCTCTTCATTTAAGGCAATTTCTGCTGTCTATCCCAATGGCCTATTCTTCTCCTGCCTTCAGTGTGTCTGGAGAAATAAGGTGTTGGCAATTTCATATTATTGATTTTTCAGTTTTGTCTTATTAGCAAAAGTGTTTTCCAAATTTTTGAGCTTTGTAAACTGTTTGAAGTCCAGTGGAACTTCTGATAAATTACAAGCCGTAATTATGCCTTTGAAAGGTACAGTGAAAATCCCAGCCCTGGAAAATTTCACAAGTAAATAATAGTGGACATTCCTCTAGTTAAAGATGGCTACAGAGCTAAACTATTGAAGTGCCTTAGAGAGACCACATTGTCACTGTGGGTGACAGCAGAGCTGTGACTGCCCTGCTCAGCTGTTCTTCACCTCCTTTTCTCCAGCAACACGGTAACCCCTGGAGGCAAACCCAACAGGACACGCGTGATCTGGGGGAAGGTGACGCGCGCCCATGGGAACAGTGGCATGGTTCGTGCCAAGTTCCGCTCCAACCTTCCTGCCAAGGCCATTGGACACAGAATCCGGGTGGTAAGTGGATGTGTTTTAGCAACAAGACATTTATTGGCAGTTTTTGGGGTGCTTTTAATTCCACGTACTGTGAGGGAACATTTGAACTCTGGTTTTGTTCTGTTGCTGTCGGGTGTTCAGCATGGCTCAGTAACTTTGTTCTGGAGACTAGAGAGGCTTTTTCCTGGCTTCCTGTGCTGAGGGGGTTTGTCTCGTTGTCAGGGGTTTGTGTGCTTGCTCAGGTTGTCCGGAAAGGCTCTTCAAGTTGCAGGACTCAGTTCCTTTCTAAAACTGCCTTGATTTCTTTTTCAGCAATCTGTTATGTATATTTTTGCACCCTTCTACTCCTGTAGCTTTTTGATTTTTCTCTTACCTTCCAAATATTTTAACTGAGGGCAATGCTATCCTGTCATGGCCACTCCCACCTGTTCCCACTGTTGGCATTTTAGCCATAGGGCTTCAGTGCGGCTGTCCCTTTAGGTCTCTCACCCAGAGTTGTGATGTAATATTTTCTTAGTGGTGTTGTCAAAAGGAGTACAAGAGGGATGCACTCCTTCCTTTCTGTCTTTATCCTGTGCCTTAGAAAAAGCACAGTAGGAGCAGCACAGACAATTTCTGAAATCAAGAGCCATGGGAACTCTTGTTGGTGCACAGGAGGGCTGGCTGCCACAGAGTCCGTACCACCAGTAAAGTGCTCCCGCAAGTCATTCTCGCACCTCTTTTGTATAAACTGGGGATTGGTTTTATACCAGTTAAAAAGATTTATGGTCTAGATTGTAACTGCAAAACTTGTGTTTGAATACAAAATTTCTAACATGAATCTGTCTTCTTTTGTGTTTTACAGATGCTGTATCCATCTAGGATCTAAATTTTTATTCAAAATAAACTGGAGAATCTGTTTAACTTTTGTATATTTCTGGTTTCATTTCCTCAACCAATTTCGAGAGGCCTCTTTCTCAGCACAGATGGAGACACTAAATCCGGGCAGGTGCAAACCTTCTCTCCCATCTTAAAATAGTAGTTCCGGTAGAATCCCTGATAATGAGCCCACGTGTACCTGGCTAGCACGTGTGCCTGTAGTGTCTGCTTTGTGTAAATAATTTAAACATATTTTCGTTGCATGGCTCTGTGGTGCCCAAGTGTTAACACTCTTTTCTTGGCCAGATTTATCCCAGCACTTCATGTAGGGCAGTGAGCATCTTCACAGCACTTCCATAGCTCTTGTAGTTTTGCTGAACAATAAGGTGGTGAAAAATGAATTTACAGTCTTGAAGTGCAAGATTCAGTTTCTTATCTCTGAAAATCCCCCCCAAAATACTGGGTAGTTTAAAGGGAGGTTTGAGGCAGGTACAGGTTGTCATGGTTGCTGCTGATGTCACAGTCCCAAAATGACCTGTGGGTACCCTGTGAGGGCAGTTCCATGTACACCAAGTAGTTCCATCATTTTCAATGCATCCCTAGTTGGTCAGGCAGGTGAGTCTGTTGGCTGAACCACACCTCAAGCCCACTCCAGTGGAGTCCCTCCTTCCCAGGGCATGAGAGCTTCCTTCTCCCTGCCTGGCCCTCCTGCCAGTGTGTGTCATGGAGCCCTCTTGAGCTGTTGGCTTTGCAAGTCTCCTGCAGTGGGCTGGTATGTCACAGCTAATCTGCATCCTTCTGAAAGAGGTGGAGTAGTTGTGTGTGCAGAATACACTGTTGGGTAAATCAAAATTTTACTTTGAATTGGAATTAAAAAACTTGACCTAGCTACTCAGCTCTGGTATAGAAATGATTTTGCTAGATTTAAAGACCTAAGCCTGCTGCCACTGCTGTCCTTCACAGCAGGAGAGCCTTTGCCATGGAAAACTGCATTTTTTAAATGTGTGTAGAGAAATTGCAGCTTATAGGATATTGGGCCAGGTCAGGTGGGGCTTTTAGTCTTCCACAACTACCAATAGATTGGATACATGGGATAAAAGGAAGGATGGATGGGATTTCCAGCTTTAGGTATTACAGAGGAAGGAGGAGGAAATACGAGCAACAGCAGGTTTGTACGCCTGTAATCACTATCATATAGTTGGGTTTTGCTGATGAGAAGGTAGTAAGTCCTTCTGAGTTTGATACAAGATGCCCAAAAATACGTAATCATCCCTTCTCGCTCCCCTGTCACTTCTTTGTATTGTACCAGACTGCCAAGGTACAAAGCCTCTTTCTGGGAGGTCCAACTCCAAAAAGCACGTGGCTGCAATTTGTGAATCTTTGTATCAAAACTGCTATTTTCACATTCATTTGGTCCTACTCAACCCAGCATTTGCTGCTCAGAGAAGCAGGTGTTGCCTGTTTTGGGCCTGTGCGGTGCAATTTGCTTTGCTACTTCCATTCCTTTCCCCAGCAGCACAGTAAACTTACGGGAAACTATGGCATCAAAGGAGCCAGCCTCCTTCGTGGACAGAACCACCTGGGATTTCCTCAACCTACTGGACATGCTGGGGAGCCAGAATGGACGGGTGGGTGTGATGGAGGTGGACCATGCTGAGTCAAGAGCTCCCTCATTGCTGGTGGATTTTACCCGGGACCTGTGTGGCACAGGGGACATCAAGCACAAACCACAACAGGCAGAGAATGAGGGAAAGGAAGAAGAGGACCTGGTTCCTCCACATCTGATTTTTATGCTATGGCAAGCCAGTGTGTTGAAAAGGCTCATGCAGTGGGATCACCTGGAGGAGGCTGTCCGGAATGTGAGGAACCTCCTTCCCTGCCTGCCGGATGTGCTGGTGCTTGTGATGATCCGTCCTGACTCCCAGGAGCAGCTGGACCAGGCAGTGCAAGCGCTGAGGAGAATGCAGTGTGTGCTGGATGGAGCCCTGCAACTGACTGTAGAGACTGCAATTTACAGCCCAGGCCAGCCTGGAGGTGTCCTAGAGGCAAAGAGAGCTGCCTGTAGGGCACTGAGAGAAGCCTTGAACTGCCATGAAGGTAACTGGGTAACACAGCTAAACGCAGGGGTGAGGGACACAAAAACATGCTCAGGGCAGAGCCTGAGGGACAGTGTAGATGGAAGTGGTGCTTGTTGACTGGGTTCAGGTACAAGAGGGAAGATAAGCTGGACCTTGTAGGCAATACGAGCCAGAAATGAGAATAAGGGTTTACATGCTGGGATGGGGATGGACAATGTGTCTGAGCCAAGTGTGTTCCCTTTTCCAAATCAGATGGTGTTGGCTCTTCCTTGCCCCAAAACACACATGGCAGTGGGAATGCTGCTCACTCTAAGAGCTGCAGTTCTGACTCCCTGCTGGAGCTTTCTGTGATGATGGTAACTGCTCCACAGCCTCACTGACCCTGAGTTCTTCAATGGAGGGATGTGCCAACCTTTTTGGGTGGCCACAGGCCTTAGCTTTGAAAGGATGGTGTCAGGTGTTGTTCTATCATTTGTGTTTCTTCTCCTAGAAGTCGACTCCCAAGAGCCATTTGTTATTTCACTCCCGGAGCTCAGATACTGCCGAGTTCTGCCTGAACGTAGGCAAGAGAAGGTATCAAAGACAGATGGAGAATGAATTCCCTGTCAACCTGTCAGGTTGGTTTTAGCACTGTCCTGCTGGATGTCCCTTTGCCAAACACTTCCTTGCTGCTGACTTGCTTGTCCATCCTTCTGCATGGATGAGATTCAGTGTGTGGCTGCTGCCAGAAGGGGACACTGTGCCCTCAGCAATTGCACTGTCCTTGCCACAAAGCTCGGAGTTCTTTCCTGCATTGGCTGAACAATCTGCTCCAGGAAACTTTTATCAAATCACTGCATTTCTGCTTTGCAGTAAATGCCTTGCCTGGTTATCAAAATGTCCCTAAGAAACCTGTCCCTAAGAGAACTGTCAACAGAGAGGGAATCAGAGCAGGCCAGAAGCTTCTAGATGTTAAACTGTCCCAAAACTGAAATAGTGAGAGAAACTCAAGACTAAGGCCTCAGATCATATTTTCCCAGGAGAACTTGGATACAGGAGTCTTTGGTACATGGTTCTCATTAGGAACAAAGCTCCTAAAACTCTCCAGGGTTCTTTGTAGCAGGGAGTTGACCTTATATACAAGCTGGTACACATCCAGCAGATTGAGTTTGTGGGATGGGTTATTTTGGATGGGAGGAACTGTGGAAGCAGTAGAATATTTTTAAGTCTAATTACCCACATAACAGATGAACTCATTTCCCATCCTCTCTGGGCATGGCAAACCACTATAGGTAACTGCACTTTTTTGCATTGGGAGTTGATATTATTTTTTCTCTGGTGTTTTTTGTAGATCTTTTGTCATCCTAAGATCTTCACTATCATCAAAAGAAGGATTAAAAACCTGATCTTTATCTCATTTCTCTGTGTCTGTGTGTATCTATAAGCTTTAAAGCTTATATCTAAGACTGCAAAACTTGCTGAGACTGCAGGTTTGTGCAATATAGCACAGAAGGGGTGGGATTTGAGGGCAGTACAGATCCTGTAAACCAATGTTTGTCAGAGAAAGGATTGTCCAGGTTATTTTTCAAATTCGGATTCTTTATAGATCTTTAAGGATGTGGCTTTACAAAGCAAAACAACCTTGCTGTAAGTGTTTGGGTGGTGCTGGTGATAGGCAGCCTTTTGGATGAGGTGACCCAATTGCTCTGTTGTGGAAGAGACAAGCATTTCCAGGAGATGAATTCTGCCTTCCATTACTGAGGACACTGGGTTTTGGGTTTTGGTCAAGCTATTGAAGAAATAGTTCCCTTGAGTCAAAGCAAGACATATTCAGGCTGTTTGTGAGTGAAGAAAGTTTTGTTTTAAAAGATCAGCATATTAGGACATCCTTAAAGCAAAAAGCCACAGCAAGGTCCTCTGTCTCTATTATTTCCTGTAGCATCTGAAACACACAGATAACCATTCAAATCCAGGCACGGTCCATGCAGCTCTCAAGTTTCTCCTCTGGCAGCATGTTTGTACTTTGTCCAGGCACTTCTGTGCCCGGTGATGTTGGGCACTCTCAAGATGAAAGGGGGAAGAAACTCTGAGATGTGGCTGAAATCCTGGCCAGAGCCTGAGAGCACAAGAATGCCCTGCAAGGCCAAGTGATGTAGCTACAGGGATGTGTGGCTAGGACAATGAGGAGTGCAGTCAGCTGGAAAGCTGAGGAGGAGAGGAGGCAGAAGGCCATCCATGGGTGCTCTCAAGCTGCACCCTTGCTGCATTCTCCACCTAATCCTGGGTGGATACAGAGAAGTCTTAGAGTGCCCTGTACTGTACCAGAAGGGCCCCTTTGTGGCCTCTTCCAGGGCTGGCAAACCAGGCAGATCCACACTGACCTGCTCTGCTCAGGGAAGCTGATAGATCTGCTATTTGCCTTATAAAAGGGAGGGGCTGTGTCTGCATGCAGTGGTCCCAGCTATTGACCCCCAGCTTGGTGAGGTCTGAGGTGATTTTTAAGAGGTGCTGTAAAAGGTAAGTGCAGAAAAGCTGGACTGTTGGTGTCGAAGGCATGTGTGTACTGGGAAAGAATGGAGACTAGTGGCTGTGAACAGCTAGTCTTGGGTCCTGTTTTCAAACCAAAGGCAAGGATCCAGCTGAGGACAGCCAGAAAAAAGGCCAGAAGAGGCAGCTTGGTCCTCAGGTCTGATTTCGTACTCACTGCCACTTCTTTAACATCTTCTAGTGGAGGATCCAAGAGTGGAATAGGCTGATAGGCTGGCTCCATCTGTCTCTATGAGGGGCAGGAAGGACATCCCTCCTATTGTGTGACTAGGACTGACGAACACTTTGGGCTCTCTGCACATGGCCCTGTGCCAGGTTTCCATCCTCCTCCTCAGCCATACCTTCCTATGCCCCTTTGCCATCCAGAAGAGGATGGTGATTCGAGGAAACATGAGGAAGCCTAGGTCAACTGCAGAGATGGTCAACTTTTAGAGAGAACAGAATTTTGGAGAAAAGAGACAAGAAAAAAGCTTGAGGTTCCCCATCAGGAAGCCAGGCTGTGTCCCAGCCATGGGGTGCCAGGGACTTCCCAACTTTATTTGCTTATGGTGTGTAACCTCCGCTGAGTGGAGCCCAGAGGGCTGTGATGACTTGGATGGATCCAGGCCAGGGCTGAGCTGGTACAGGCTGCTTTGAGACCAAAACTGGGGTTGCCTCAGCTGGCCCTGGAGGTGGCTGGGTCTGGGGTGAGGGGACCTGGGTCCAGAACAATGTGACCATCCAGTCTGGATTCAGTTGTGACTGAACTTGCCACAGAAACGGTTCATGTCTGGTTTGATACAAAGTTCAAGCTCCAGTGGGTGAAAAGTGGGAAGTCATTTGTGTTCAGGGGCCAGAAAGATTGAGGGGAAGGTGGGGAAGGTCAGTGGAGGAAATAGGAAGAGCCATGGAGGAGTGAACAGGAGGCAGGCTAGAAGGGAATCAGTGGGACTGGGATGTTGAGGGCAGGAGTGGGGTTTGGGGTATTCTCTCACAATTACCTCCTCTGCTACTTCTTTGGGTTACCCAAGGAGGTCTCTGTGGATGAAGAACACAATAAGTGCTGGTGCCCTGCAGCAATGCCCTGGAAACAGCTGGAAGTGCTACACAAGTAAAGCACATGCTTTCCAGCATCTAGTAAGGATGTGTTTTTCAAAGTCATAATTGTAGCAAGTTTGGAGAACAGATCAATGGAAGAGCAAATGTGCAAAGGTTTGCTGAGGCTTAGCTTGTCTGCAGCTCCTAGCTGGCTCGGAGGCTTTTCCAAGTGTCCCTGTGAGCACCAAAGCTACTGAAAGGAAGAATTTAGGAGCTGGGCTGGGTCGTTGGACATCAGGCTCAGAACAGCTCCTACAGAGTCCTTCTTGCTTGTTCGGTCTCTCTGCTTTTCTATCATCAAAACTGGCACAAGAATCCTTTATCCCTGTCCTCTTCTTACTCTCTTCAGAAGAAAGGTTAATCTTGATAAATGCAGGCTCTAATGCAGTGGACTTTTTTTTTTTGTTGTTGGAGCTTCAAGGCACTACTAAATACGTATGCCAAATTTGTTTCTCTGAACAAAGCATCTTCACTCCTGTTTTGAAGTGAAAAATGAATAGATATTNATTGTGGCCATCCATGACACAGTGGCCTTTCATCTTACTGGATGTGTGTTCTTGGGGGAGCAGGACTGGGATGTGGCCTGTGCTGTAGGGTGCAGGTAGGACCTGACCTTCCTGCAGGAGGAGGATGCTTGTGCTGATTTTGCATAATGAATAAGTAACAACAGCAAGTCATTGTTTGCGTGTAAAACCACGTCAGGGTGAGGATGGCAGGATGAAAGCTAGGTGACAGCCAGGCCTGAGGAACAGCATTTGCCCTGGAGCAGAAGGGGAGCTGGATTTCTGTGTCAATGAGGGGTGATGGGCAGCTGGGCAGGCTCTGCTCTCACAGCTGCCACATAAAATGCTTTAATCTTTGGCACTGTTTGTCTTAGGCTATTTCCCTTTCCTCCTCCCTTGTTTCATTTTTTCCCACTTTTACCTTGCTCTCCAGCATTTTCAGGGGCTTGGGTGTTTTGCTGTCTTGCTGGTTTTACCTCGAGGGATCCTGACACTTGCCTTCAGCACCACAGGGTTGACAGGGTCTCCTGGGATCCCTGGGACATGGGGATGACTGGCTGCAGTTCAGGTGCTTCTTTCTATCAGCTCAGCCCAGAATCCTGGATCTGAATGTTGAGGAGCTTTGAGGTGGCTGGTGATGGGGGCACAGGGCTGTCTCCTGTCACCTCTCTACTGATGCACACACAATTCTCTTTCCAGCTTCTCTCCTTTCACATGCTTTTGTCTTCCTCACATTGCTCCTGCTGCAAGACACCTGCAAATCCTCCAATTCTGGTTGCAGCAGTCTGGTGGGACAGCAGCTGCAGAGGCAGGAAAGCATCCCTGCATACCTTTTTCTGCCTTGGCACTTTGCTGGTGCTTTGCTCAGTATATGTATTTTTGTGGCTGGCTGTGGAGAACGGGGAGCAGGAGGAGCTGGATTGAGTTTTACAGCCTGCTTGTGTATGCTCACTCACTTCTGATGCTCTGTCTGGTACTCTGAGTCATGTAAATGTCCCAGGACCTGTGTGTGTAATGAGGATACTCATCACCTTCAGGGTTCAACCTTAGGCAGGGACAGCTCCTTTCCATGCTTCTGTGAGCTTTGCCTTCCAAAATCTCCACCTCGACAGAGGGGTCCCAAGCATAGCTGTGCCTCCAAAGAGTAGTTGAACACTTCAGGCAGTGCACCCCAGGCAGTGCACTGGAGTTTTTTGTTTGTTGACTGCCAGAAAGACACCGAGCCCTTTAGTGTCGCAATGGCTCGATAAAGTGAAGGACACTGAAGTGGTTTATCATTTCTTATCTGATTAGGAGGTGAAAGGCTGGGTGATATTTCAATGGGGATGCTGAACTGCTGCTCTTGGAGACCATATAAAATACGCTGCTGTAGTATTTTACAGGCTGCTGTAGTGTTTTACTAAAATGGCTTGAAAGTCTGTAGTAACTTTATTGTCTTCCAGAATAATTACCATACATTGACCACATACATGCCCTCTGCAATTTGCAAGCAGTTACAGCTGCAGTTTTCAGTATGCTGCTGCAAGACAGTGTGTCCAGCAGGTCTCCATGGGAGGGAGGAATTGCTTAATAAAGCAGGGAGCAGTAAACAGGTTGACGTGGTAGAAGCTGTGTGACAATGCAAAAAGAAAACTTCCTTCTGTGGGAATTCTCTGTGTCAGTCCCCAGCCTCGCCACGTGTGCCAGCTGAGCTCCTGACAGGTTTCTTGCTCACTCTCGGCTGCCACCTCCAGGTTGGTTTTGGCAGCGAGGTGGCAAAGCAGAAACTGACACCAGGGACAAATTTCCAGGGTAGCAGAGAGGTTTCAGCCAAAAATAAGGACTGCCAGGAGTTGCTCTGTGCTTTCCATTGGTGGGCTTTGTGGAGTGGATCTGGTCTTGTTGCAAGGCTCATGGAGGGAGAGGTGAAGAAGCAACAGAGCTGACCTGCTACCAGTCTGAACTTGTCTTCTCTGGTTTATTCAGAAGACATGAAAGACAGGGAGAGGTGGAGGCTGCCATCCTTCCTGCAGTGCATTTCTTGGAACCAGAGGAGCTGGAGAAAAGATTACAAAGCAAAAGCTGAAAACAACATTCATGAAGGTATGCCCAGCTCCCTCCCTTATACTGTGCTGTGAGAAGTTGTCAGAAGTTCCTTAGGATTCCCTGATGGTTCTGGTACCCAAACCCCTTGCTGGTAGCCTCTTCCAGCTACTTCCAGCTCTGCAGTTGACCCTGCTTCCCTGGCTGTGGTTTAGCCCAAACTTGAAGACAACCAGCACATGTTGGCTTTGTTGCCATCTCCTTGTTTTCTGACCTTTTGCTTGTCTAAACAAAACCACACTGAGTCTGGTGCCCAAATACACCCCTGGAAGCACTGCTGGACTCAGCTGCATTTTGTTTGAATGTCTGGAAGCAGAACTACACTCTGTTTAAGCAACGAATTGGAAGCACCCTGATACTATGTGATGTTTTCTGCAAACATGGTGGAAGGAGTGTTCCCAAAACATTTGCTTTTGGAGTTGGCAGAGAGAAGGGAGAGGGCAGTCAGCCATGGGCTCCCTGATTCTAAAGGAAATTGTTCAGGTAACACATAGCATAGCATTCAGCCTTTTTGCATGGTTGGCACTTTGGCTTGCACTTCCCAGCAGTGACTTTCTTTTTGCAGGAGTGCCTCATGCAGGAGGCTACAAGGCGTGTGGTGTGGAGATCCAGCTTGTACTATAAAGTATAAAGAGGAGGGAACGCTCCTTCACTGTAAAAAGAAAGACTAGACTAGAATAGAATGTTATATTTTCACTTGAAAGGGACCTACAATAATCATCTAGTCCAACTGCCTCATCACTTCAGGGCTGACCAGATTTTAAAGGATGTTATTAAAGCCTTGTCTAAATGCCTCTTAAATATATAAAACACTTAAAAGAGCATAAAAGTCAGAGAAAACAACTGAAATGCATGCCCAATTTATGCAGTTTTGAGACACGTGAGACATATGAGGCTGGTGAGACCCACTCTCCATGGTCAGAAAACTGAAGTGCCAGACAGGCAATACCCTGTGGCCAAGCAACTTGTTTGAGATTGATGAGACTTCAGGAGGCCAGGAGCTGGGCCCTGCGCTCTTTTGCTCTATTTGCTGAAGCAATGTTAATTTTGTAAAACAAAATGAAAATCAGTTTTGAAAAAAAAATCAGCTGTGCTTACATTGTGAGTATATATCAATTGCTTCAGCCTATTCTTTCTTTTCATCTTAAGTTGCATTTTCTGGGAGGAGGGGTTTTCCATTCAGGTCTGCCTTGACCTCTCTCTGCTCCCTGCAGATGACCTCCAGGACCCTGAGGAAGAAGTGGCTCTGGCTAGCCTTTCCCCCAATGGAAACTGTGAAGAAGCTGCTGGAGGCACAGGCACCTAGAGCTGCTGGGTATCCAACACAGTCCACATCCCAGATCTGCCCAGTGGATTTGGAGCAGTGGGAGGAGGAGCTGGTGCAGATGCTTTCGTCCAAGGACCCACAACTCCAGGGAAAAGCTGCTTGGCTGAACTCATCAGGGTTTTTGTAGCTCCCATCAGCACCAAGGGTCTGTGCCAGAGAGCCATTCCCTGCTGTGCCCTGCTGCCCTGGGGCACCTGGAACTGCTGCTGGACACTGGGCTTCTGAGAAGCCCTGTGAGGATGTACCCTACATCCTGGGCAAAATGGCATTGGGACTTAGAGTGTGAAATGCAGCCACTTGTTTGAAGAATTAGAAATGTTTTATAATTCTGAGCAAAGATCCCTGCTGAGGTTGCTGGGGCTGGCCTCCCTGGCAGACTGATTCTGCTGCCTTGTTTTCCTGCTCTTTTGGTGCTTGCAAGTTCTCACCCTCTTTTTGATCAAAAACAACAGCAACAACAAAAAGACAAGTAACACAGTGGCTTGGAGACTGCAGTGGGACTAAATGTGAGCTCTGGGATCTACCAGCTACTGAAAAGGCTTGAGTGTAACAGTGTAACATGAAGAATACAGTAACAGCTCAGCTTGAGTGGCAAGAATAACATGAAAGATACTGATAGTACTGGCATCTAGATCAGAGTGGGCTTTGGGAGCAGGATCTGTCCCTCTGGCTTGTCCTGGTGCTCACAGGCTAACTGAGGGATGCCTGGGTTGGAGGGGTGGCAGGTGTCCACTAAGGTGTAGCTGGTGGGGCTACAGGAGAGGGTCATCTTACCTGGGACATCTCCACAGGCATGGTGGCACATCTTGGAGGTGGCCTGCAGCACAGCAAGATGTGACTGTTTCATAAAAAACATAAAAATAAAAAAATTATCTATTTAAGTAATTCCAAAGGGCTGCCTATAGCCTCTGGGGCAACACAACTAACTAGAAATTCTTGGTTTACAAGGACTCTCACTCTAATGCTAAGAATATCTTTTGAATACTTTATGCAATGTAAAAGAGGTCTTGTTTTATTTTGAGCACAAGCTTGGGGCTGGTTTTCCTTTAGGAGTTAAAATTTCAACCTGCCTACCTCTACTTTGGGTTAATTGCCAAAGTGCATCCTCTGTGCTTATCTGTCCTCTCTCTGGTTCCTTTTCCCCCACTGGCAGCAGAAGTGTCTGGAGTCTGCCAGCTCTGACCAGCACTCTACCTCAGCAGTTTTGCCTCTGGCATCCCTCTAGCTCTTACCTGGAGCAGGGGATGCTGCTCTGCAGAGAGAGCACTGACCCACTCTCCTTCCAGCCTTCAGGATTTCTGTAGGATTTCTGTGCTTATGACCCGTGGGAAATACAAATGTAACCAAGTGCCTTGGTGTGGGTGGCTGTGTTACTGGCCCGAAGTTTCAGCACTGAGCACTCAGTGCCTCTCGGTGAGATTAAGGTTCCCTCCTGCTCCATCCCTGCACAGCCCAGGTTGCTGTCCAGGTCTGTATTTCCCAGTAAAGCCCTTGGTTAGGTGGGTCAAGCAGGACTCACCAGCAGGAATCGTTATTTTCTTGCAGCATTTAGCCTTTGCTGCTAAGCATTCTTTAGTGAAGAGATGGTCCAAGAGCACAGACTGGCAGTTAAACCTCCCTTAGTGCTGCAAATCCACTGGATTTATTTACTGGTAATTTTTAGCTAAGTCACACAAGTTTATCCATGCAAGAGACTGGTGGAAGTGGATGAACTGCCTGGCCCTTAGGGGGTGTGAGCAAGAATACATTTGACCAAAAGTATTGTTTTTCTTTGACTGAGGAATAAAAGTGACTTGAATTATTTTTCTTTTCTCTTTTCACTATCTGTGCACTTGGAGGTGTAAGCAGATAGTTTGATAGTTAAACAGAATGTTTAATTGATTGAATAATTTAAGGGCACTATTATGTGCTTGTTGAATAAAGACAATTTCCAAATTGGAATGTGCTTATTTGTTTGCCATGGTGATATTCTCAAAGTAGCACTATGTATAGCTTAATTCATATTTATCTTGGCTTGAAAAAACTGGATATTGGGATGGAATGGAAGTGCCCCCAGTGTTTGATATGCAGAAGATCAGAACAAAGTGTAGCCCAGGTGGGGCAATGGAGAAAGTTGGACATCTTCCCAGTTGTCCAAGAGCAGAGCAGCCCCTCTTGGCATTGTGTTTAAGGGTCTGATAAGCTTTCATTAGTAACTTTCATTAAGAACTTTCGCCTATATCATTACACATCCTCAAGGAATTCAAGCCCTTCATAAGGTATTTCTTCCTATTCAGTAGCAACAAGGAGAAATGAATGCTGCCGAGGTCTGGGCACTTTGGTCTCTTGTGTAGCATCGCTGCTCCTGAGCTGGACTTTCCCTGGTGCAAATCCACCAGCCTGGGTATCCCATCTGTCTTGTGCCGCAGAGCCGGCCGGCATGTGTCAAACCCATGGGATAAAATCGCTGATCCTTGCACTGCCATGGGACACGCTGTGCCCCTAAAGATGCCCGCCCGCTGCGAGCGGCCTGTCCCAACGTGGGAAGCAGCCGCTTCTCTGGGCACGGCACAAACGCGGGCACCGGCGGGGTCACTCGTGGGGAACTCACAGCTCCGGCCCCACGGTCCCGCTCGCGCAGGAAGCGGTGCGGGGGCTGCGGGCGCGGGAGGCCGTGAGGAGCCCGCGGGGCTGCGGGGGAGCCCCGAGAGGCCCGCGGGGGTGGCGAGGTGTCCGTGAGGGGCCGCGGACGGTACAAAGCCCCCGGCGGCACGGCTGCCCCCCTCCTGCCTGCCTGTTTCTCCGTCGTCCCGCGCAGGCGATTACACGGGCACCTCCCCGGGCGCAGTGCGGAGCCGCCGGAAGAGGCCCTTGGCAGCACTTCCGGGCCGGGCAGCGGCGGCGGCGGCGGAACCGCGGTTGGGCTGGACGGGACCCGACCCGACCCCCCCCCGGACCCTTCGGACCTCCCCGACCCCTCCCTCCGAGGGCAGCCGGGCGGCACCATGATCACCTCGGCCGGTGAGGCAGCGGCGCGGGCCGGCGTTGTCCGTCGGGGTTTCGCTGAGTCAGGGCCGTGACTGAGCACCGCCGCGGCCGCGGGGCCGCCCGTCACGGGGCTCCCCCGCCCCGGTCACCCCCGGACGGCAGAGAGAGGCCACTCCGGTGCCCGGCGGTCCGGCATGACGGGCTCTTGTAGCCCGGTGCCGTGTCCGTCTCCTGCCGGTGTCACGAAGGCGGCGGTGCGGGGGTCCCGCGGTGTGAGCGGGACGGTTCAGCTGCTTCAAATGAACGGCGCATTTTGGGTGTAAAACCGGAGGGCACTCGGGAGGTGCAGCAGGGACTTGAGAGAGGGAAGAGGAAGGAGTTCGGAGTTCAGAACCGCAAATGCCTTGCAGGGGAAACGTCGGCCTAAGGCGTACGGGATCATGAGGCGTGTGAGGAGTTGGATGTTACGCGGTGTTTGTGGATCTATTGGGAACTTGATAGTGTAAAAAAATATGGAAAGTATTTCCAGAAATACTCAGGCCAGAAATTAAGATGTGACTGGTTGTGGCTTGGTGAGAGAAACAGTGCAGAGGGTGACAGTGTCCAGGTAACTTTTTCTTTCTGAACCCTTTGTTTTGTTTAAGTCTTTATTTTAATTGGGGAAAAGTAGGAATTAATTTTAGAGGCATGTAAAAATGGTATGGGGGAGTGAGGGATGTAGGTGGTGTGTAGGAGTGAGATTGCGTTCTCCTGACAGATCAGGTAAATGCAGTAACTTATTTAAAATAATAATAATAAAAACCCAAAACAAACATTTGGTGCAGAGATGCAGGAAACAGCTGGAAGGAGCTGGAAGTGGGATGGCTGCTGAATCTGCCTTCTTTACCTGACAGCCACATGTGTATTCCTTCATTTCCTGTTACTGATGGATGTGTGTCTAACCTGGTCTTTAAAAACCTGATAATGGAGGTTCTGCAGCTTCATTAGGCAAAGGAATAAATGTGCTGCTGTGAGAAAACTTGTCAGATCATCAAACCTCCTTCTTCGAGGCTTCACTAAAGTTTGGTGTTACTCTTGCTGTTAATATCTGACACAAAGATCAGATTATTCCCTTCCTGCTGGCAGCTGCCCTGAACGCTGCAGCCTTGCCAGGTGTCTGTAGACCAACCAGTTAGAAGCCTCCAGCCACCCTTCAGGAGCTTTCTGCCAGAGCTCCCTGTTCTTGCTGCCCAGCTCCCAACACCCTGGTTTGCTCATGACTCAAACATGGTGCCCAGCACTGGGCACAGGGTCTGGCCATGGATGCCAAGGAAGGGAAAGAGCCTCATGGATCTGCAAAGATTACACATCTGTGTGAGGTTTGGGTTCTCTGCCTCCCAATGAAGCCAAATGATATTATCGATCATATTTCATCTTAACCCTCTGTACTGTTCAGATTCTGTATTTGTACGTTTTGGTTTGGACCTGCACGTGCTCCTTTTAAATTTGTCAAGATCTTCTGGAAGCCCAGTTCAGCCCTCCAGAGGCTTGCTGCCCTTTCCAGTTTCATGTGTTTTTTCAGATTTAAAGAAGTTGTCAAGCTGTACAACAGATTCAAGATTTAAAGCAGTGAATTATGTTGGACTTTGATCAGATCATATTCCAGCCCTTTCTGTTGTATCTTTATGGTCTGACAATGAAACCACCTATCCCTGTTCTTCAGATTAAGCTCCTGTGAACCTCTCAGTCATGTCAGTTAAACAGTATTTCTGTAACTGTATGAATGTTCTGGGACAGGATCAGCAGTCAGAAGTATAAAGCTATAAGATACATCTCCTCTTATCCATGAGGCCAGTTTCCTTGGCATGGAAAAATTCTTTGTTTTCCCCTAGGAACGATCACCTTTTATAAATAATGTAGCTTTTCAGTTATAAATTCTGAACTATTTTATGTTATATGTAATACAAACTTTAATCTGATCTTTGAAGTTTTATACTGAAGATTTAAAATCAGCATTCCAGAAACAGCCTTCTTTCCTGTTGTGTTGGTTTTGTACTAAATGACAAGGTTACTTTTGATACAGAGAAACCGAAAGTAACTATGATTTTGTTTTGCAGCTGGAATTATCTCTCTTCTGGATGAAGAAGAGCCACAGCTCAAGGTAAGCCCTTACATCTGAGAGCAAATAACAGCAAATGCATTATGGGGCGAGCTTAAAACCAAAAAGGAGCAGATCTCAGTAATTTATGGTTGGACAGCAACAAGTGGGCACCAAATTGCATCTAGCCTGAAAGCTAAAAGAAGGGGCTTAAATAAATGATAACAGATTGCAAACTTCCTTGTTTTGAGCATGAATCAAACAGGAGCTCCAAATGCAAAAATCTCTATTCATGAAAGCTCCCATCTCTCTGGTGGTAATGGGGCTTTGTTACTTAAAATTGTTCCAGAGACTGCATATTGAGTACATAAAATTCAAAGCTGAAGAACAGCTCAGGTTTTTAGAATAATTTAACCAATGTAGAACAAAATCACAGTTGCAGGTTTCACTTGGAAAAAAAATCACAGTAATAGTATGAAAACAAGAAAACAGCAACAGGAACTTTCCAGTGCACAGAGGGTATGAATCCACAGAACACCAACCCTCAGAGTGGTGGTGTGTTGATGGAACATGTGCTTTTCAATATTTGTAATTCCCTAATTGTTTTTCTTGGGTACAGACACAGGTAGTGATGGATCTGAATGATCCACAATTTTGCTGTGTACTCGTTACAAGTGGGCTGATTGTGGTTTGTTTATAATCTGAAGTACTGTGTCCGTATAGATAAATAGAGTTGGCTGCTGTAGGCCACAGGTTGATTCCATGTGCAGCACAAAGGTCACAATTTCATCTATCAGACACATCAGCCAGTCATTCATCAGAGAGAAGGCATGGAAAGGAATGCTAGAGTTGTCTTACCTATGAAGTGAACAGCTCTTTATTTGCAAAAGACTTGCAAAGATTAGTGAATGCTTGCAAAGATCTTTTAAAATAGAATTTGCTGTTGAAATGGGTCAGCGTTCATGATATTCATCCTAGAATGTATTTCATTTGTACTGGGGAAAGGTGGTAAATGCATTTTTAATATAATATAACTTTTTTTTTTTGGTAGGAGTTTGCTCTTCACAAGTTGAATGCTGTTGTCAATGACTTCTGGGCAGAAATCTCTGAGTCAGTGGACAAAATGTAAGAGGAGACATTTAATACTGCTTAAAAAGAACATGAGATATGAAGTGGATGTAGTTCTGGTTTCTTGACAATGGCTAATACATCATGTAGCTCCATATTTCCTAGAAAACTCTGATGTGTGTGGTTATGGGGTTGGAGCTGTGGTCCCAAAGATGCAAGTTCAGTCAAGCTTGTACTTGAGTCATGTGGCCTTAAAGAGATCTGAGCACACAGAGCTGATGCTCTTCTCTCCCTCCTCTGCAGTGAAGTTCTCTATGAAGATGAAGGTTTTCGGAGCCGCCAGTTTGCTGCTCTGGTTGCTTCTAAAGTTTTTTACCACCTGGGAGCCTTTGAGGAATCCCTGAACTATGCCCTGGGAGCTGGTGACCTCTTCAATGTCAACGACAACTCAGAATATGTGGAGACGATCATTGGTAAAGAACTGTTGCTGCAAACAAAAAGCTCTTGTGTTGTCCAAGCTGCTGTGACTTTGAAATTTTACTTGGTTTAGCTTTTTATCTGTATTCTTCTTGCTGTCTTTGTGTTCATTTAAACCAATGCTGCAGTTAATTTTACCCAGTTTATTTGTACTTTCTTACATTTTGGGATTCTGTAGTGGAACTGACTTTGGAGTTCTGGAGTTCTTTTCCAATTCTTAACCCTTATTCTATAGTGAATTCCTAATAAGAAAATTCCTTTGGTTGTTTATTGTCCTTTCTCTCATTTGTGTGCTGATGTTATTATCAATTTCAGCATGACTTTGGAAATAATTGGCTGGTAAGTGTAGCTCCACACCTAATTGAGAGGGACAGTTGTGTTTATCCATCCACAACAAGATGGCAAGTCAGCAGTTGACTGCAGGTATAATTTGAATGCCTTTTAAAAATCTCATCTGCTGGAGTCACTTGCTTTTTACAGGATATGATGGAGCTGGACTGGCTTTCAGTCTCCCCAGCTGGTATTTGCAGTGGAGCTAGGAAGTCTCCTACTGCTGTTTTCTCATTTATTTAACATGACACTTGTAAAAAGATCGTATCCTTGGTTTAATTTTTAAAATACCTACTTGATTTCAGCACTAAAATCACAGTTTGTTAGGAGATAATAAAAGTTTTTTCCACTATTATCTGTATATGTCTGCACAAATGTGTAATTCCCCATACTGTACTTGCTGGTAGAACACATTCATGCAAATGCTGGTCTCTTCACCTGTACAAAACTGCAAAAATCTGGGAACTTGACTTTCCCCCCCATATTTGTTCATTATCTCTTCAGCAAAATGTATCGACCACTATACCAAGCAGTGTGTGGAGAACGCAGAGCTGCCGGAAGGGGAGAAGAAACCTGTGGATGAGAGGCTAGAAGGGATAGTGAACAAAATGTTCCAGCGATGCTTGGATGACCACAAGTACAAGCAGGCCATTGGCATTGCTCTGGAGACACGCAGGCTGGACATCTTTGAGAAAACCATCCTTGAGTCGGTATGTGCAAGAGACAGGAGGTGCCTGTAGCTAGGCTTTTCCAGGTATGGATCCAGAAGTCAAGTGCAAGATCCATGTTACTGTGGAACTTGCCTTGTTTTGTATGAACAGAATAAAAGATAAAACTCAGGGGTGTTCAGTTCAGCATGTTCATGGAAAGCAGAGCCACACAGGACTGTCAAGTATAGGAAGATCCCCCTACCTTTAGCAAATCCTTGAGCTACAAGTTTATGGGAAAATATTCCCAGGAAGCTTGGCTATGTGCCCTCTTCTTAAGGTATTCCCTGTCAGCTACTGGCAGAGATACAATACTGGCCTTATGTAAGGACAGCCCTTTTATTTAATTGTGCCTGTCAACTGCTGTAATTCAATGTGGGAAGGGATCCTTAGGGCTGGGTAAGTGATTTAGTAATGGCAAGCAAAAGAAGAAACTCCAGTAGGTGGGTGAGCTGCTCTAATTTTCAGTGACTGTGTGCAGTCGTGGCCTCCAAGATGGTGCACCTTGGCTTTAAAATCTTTCACTAAGGGTTTAAGGTACGTCATGTTACTGTTAGTGGCAGTAAGAGAAGCAGGCCTATAGTCACCTGCAGCAGCTCAGCAGTTGTGTGCAATCTTGTTGTGCTGTAGTGTCTCAATCATGTGCCAGACACATAGCTTGAGCCCTTTAAATTTTACTGCTTTTCAGTTTACAACTTTTATGTATGTTTGGATGTTTCCTATTTCTGTGTATGAGTGATAATCATAAGGCATCGATCTTGCTTTCATTGTTCTCTTTGTTGTCCTATGCATTTAATAACTTGCCCATTATAAATCTCTCATTTTGAATTACCTTTCTGAGGTCTAGTAACCAAATCAGTTTCTTGGGCTTGATCTTTTCTTGGTATGTGGTTTGTTTTGCTGACATTTTATGTTAGTGCAGTGAATTTCACTGCATTAAAAATTGATTGTTTGAACAAGAAGGATGAAGGGAAAATAGGTATTGTACTTTTAAGTTAATATTTTGCACGTTTTAACGTCTGAATTAAATATTGGTCCTGCATGATTTTGATAGTGTTTTTTCTTTAAACTGCAATACACCTATATATAAGCTTTTCTGAAAATAGGAAACTGTTAAGGTTTATATGTGCGTTTAGTCTACTTTTTAAAATAGAAAAAGGGTAGCTTTACTTTCCTCTTAAAATCCTGCTTGTCAGTCTAAACCCATGTTTGATATCCCTGAATTTTGTTTCAGAATGATGTTCCTGGGATGCTGGCCTACAGCTTGAAGCTTTGTATGTCTTTGATGCAGAATAAACAGTTTCGTAATAAAGTCTTGAGAGTTCTAGTTAAAATCTACATGAATCTGGAGAAACCAGACTTCATCAATGTGTGCCAGGTAAAGTTTTCAAAGTCATGTTTAATGATACTGAAAAGTTACTCTTCTTTAGGTATATTTGGCATGACATCTACCTGTTCTCTGTCTTTTGTTCAGTTAAATGAAATGTCTTTTCCTGGTTGCGTGCTTCCAACACGTATCAGAGTGAGACCAACTTGAAAAAGAGATGTAAAGATTGCATGTTTGGTCAATTTATAGAGAAAGAAATCCATTCAAAGGCAGTTTGAGGACACAGACAACTCTGACAGAATATTTTAAGCCTATGTAGGGAGTATCAGATGGTAGGTTCACAGCTTGGAATTTTATTTATTCCTCACAAGAACATTTCCAGTGCTTTGTTTTTTTGGTAAGCCATTGTCTGAAAGTGTTTAGACAACCAGTTGTGAAGTTTCTCAGATGTTCTAAAGTCTTTGCCAGTCTTGGTATGCCATGTACACGTGACTCAGTGTTACGCCTGTTTCATTTCAGCTGAGACATCCCTACAGAATGACTGGTGCTTCTTCAATGTGCTTTTGAAATTTCTGTGTCTAGTAGGACAAGTCTTGTTTTTATATGAAAACTCTCCTGAGTTTTCTACTGTCTTCAATGAAAGAGTGAAAAGTTTTCTTTCTTTGAAGAGGATGTTCTATGGAGCAGCAGATGAGGGCATTGGAATGCTGTCTTGGGTAGTGTTGCTTTCTCATTCTGAAGTATCTAATGTCTTCTCCCATTTTTGTTTTGTTGATTTTTTTTTTTCTGTTCTTCTCTTTCTCCTGCTCAGTGCCTGATATTCCTGGATGACCCACAGGCTGTGAGTGACATCTTGGAAAAATTAGTGAAGGATGATAACCTTCTCATGGCCTATCAAATTTGCTTTGACCTGTATGAAAGTGCAAGCCAGCAGTTCCTGTCTTCTGTCATCCAGAATCTCCGCACGGTTGGAACTCCCATTGCCTCCGTGCCTGGATCCACCAACACAGGCACTGTCCCTGGATCTGAGAAAGACAGGTGAGGAGACTGACTGGAGTGGTGGTGTTGTTTGGCTCCAGTCCTGCTCTGAGGGGGCCTCTTATTCCATGCATGGGTGTTTTTTACAAGCTATCAAGTGACACAGGCATGGCAAGCATTTTCCTCTTCCTCTCTTCTTTTCCAGTGAAATAAAAGGAAAGACACAGAATAATTTATGTCAGCCTGTGAAGCATTAGAACAAGGTGCTAACAACAGCTTAATATGTTTCATTTCCATATCAACACTCTAGGATCCATGCTAATAGTGACAAGCACAAGGCTTCTAGGAGGATATAATTATCCTTGATGCCTTGTTTGTTGACCTTGTTTTCTCACCTGTGTCTGTTCGTTCCCTACAAGCATCTTTATTTTTGTTGCCTTTGTAGGTGGAATAAGAGAGTAGGTTTTCCAGGCCTTTGTCTTCAAGTTCCCTGAAAATTGAGTGGAAGGGGAGTTTTCTGCTCAGCACTAAGCTCCAGATAGTCAGCCCTTGTAACTAAGTCCTCTTGTCCAGTCATCATCTCCAAATCCCTGGCTACTCCTTCAGGACATTGTTCAGCCATAATTACAGTTCCTGACTTGTTGCAAGTGATGCATTTTTCATTTTTATTTTATTTCAGTGATGCTATGGAAGCAGAAGAGAAACCAGGAACCACTTGTGCAGCAGGGAGGTCTGCAGAAATTGTGAGTGCTATTTCTGAAACAGACCTTACTTAGTTTTTGTTACATGTTCTCTTTGTATGTCTAGGATTTCTAAATTGGTTTGGCTAATAAAGAATGGAATTCCTTTTCTGTTTTGCTTGGAGAGAAGGTGACAGATGATCTCTCAGGGCCAAATATCTGACTTAATGTCCAGCAGTTCAGATACTGAAAGCTGTGTGAGAGTGGGAAATGGTCACTGTTCAGTAGGAATTACTGAGCTCTGAAAAAGGAGAAAGATCTGGCTGATGTGATTGCTTTTTGATTTTGAAACAATTAACTCATCCTAAAAGAAAAGGCCTGAAATTTAACTGCTTCTGAGAACTTTAGGGAGTGAATTAGCTTGATGCTTTTTTTTTTTCTCCTCTTTCAAAAACCCAGCTGTAGTTCTGGTTGGATAGAACTGATGCGGTTCTGCAGGAATGGCAGGAGGGGATGCTGATGTGGTGTAAATTTACCTTAGGTCTTCATGGTGCTGTGTTTCTGGGCCAGTTCGTTGGAATCTTTTTGTTTAGCTTCTTTTCCCAAGTATTGGAGAAAATGAGTTCACTTCTAACATGCACATAGAGTTGCATTTCAGCATGTAAAATAGTTAATGCAGTTTTGACATTTCCAATGCTGAAGACAAGAAGTGCTACCAGAGAGGAAGGTAAAACCCAAGACAAGTTGTTTTTTGTTTTTCTTCTTTTTCCCCATGGTAAATGTTTGCAAACAAAACTTGGGAATCTTTGAAAAATTCTTGCAGATCACTTAAAAATTTAGTGTTTTCTTCAAATTGTATTTCACAGGGAAAACAAAAAGGGTTTAGTTTCTTGCCCCAGCAAGGAACCTTGACAGTGCTTTTGTACAGGAAAGGTGTCTTGAATCAGTTTCTGCTGCATTGGCTTTGCTGATTTTGCCAAGTACACGAAAACAATGTGTGGCCAGAAATGTTCTTTAGATTAATCTTCTGCAATTCAGAATGCTGACTACAAAGAAATAATTGGGGGAATTAGTTTAGGGGCTGAACTACTCATGCTTGACTGGTCTGTGACCAGCTAACAATGTCACGATGAAGAGCTGCACTGTACTTTTCATCCTGCTCAGAATGAACTTCAGTTTCTACAGATCCATCTTCAACTGTTCCATCATAAGGAAGGAGACTTTTCTCAAAGAGCTCTTGAAGATGAATGTATTAGTTTCCTAGTTAGCTGTTGTTCTAAATAAAGCTTGTAGCTCACAAGAATGGTGCTGCAGCTCAGCTCAGGCTCATGCAAAGTATTGTAGCTTTGTGGCCCTGTCTATGAATGTTTCCATGGAAATACGGGATCATTTATAGGAGGGTTTGCCTCTGGCAGGAGACTTACTGTCTCTGTAAGGCCAAACAGCAGCTTGCAGAATGTCAGATGTCACCCATATTTTTTTTTGCTTTCAATGAAAGAATAAATTTCTTTTTGAAGAGTCTCTTCTCCCACCTGCACTGTTGTGCACAAAAGATTTGATTTCTAGGAGGTTTGGGCTTGTGCACCAAGGACAAAACCAATGTATTTTTAGTCCTAAAACCTGATAGGTTTTGGAATATGGTGATAGAAGCATACCAAAGTGGCTTCTCATGAATTGTATTTTAACAGAGTCATAGTTGGGTTCTCATGGAGTTTTTTTTCCCTTTTTGCTTGTATGTGAAGAACCCAGAGCCTAAGGACCAGATCTCAAAAATGATTAAAATTTTAAGTGGGGAAATGGCCATCGAGTTACATCTGCAGTTTTTAATACGAAACAACAATACAGATCTCATGATCCTCAAAAACACAAAGGTAAGAGGCTTTGTTAGATATAGTTGTCTTGGATTTATCTGATTTATCCTGTGTTGGTTTTGACCATGCTGCTATTGTTTTTAATGATAGCCTGCTATTAGCATGTTGATGTTTTTAATTAGGTTTTTTTATTGGTTGGTTATAGCAACTCATCTTTTTCTCACCCTTTTTTTTTTTTGGTGGGTTTGTTTTTCATCTGTTCAGTAAAATGGGCAAAATTTACCCTCCAGCTCCATGTCAGATCCATTGCAAATGATGCTGGTTGGGAAGGGAGGAGTCAGCCAGGACTATAGGTTACAGTGTGTTGGTATCTTGGTTGAGATGTTAGTGAGCCCACACCTTCAGCTTGGCAAGGGAATCCTGGTATGTAGTAAAAGACTAATATTTCCACATTGGAGACAAAACCAATTGGGTCCTGTAATGTAGAGAGTTAGTGAATGGAGTAACTTGTTTTGTTTTGGAAGGTGTTACTCAAGGGTGAGCAAATGAAAACTTACAGGTAAACTAGACTCTTAAATGCTTACTAGAAACTATAGAGGTTTTTTATTTGTGAAATAAGATGCACATCATCAGTAAAAGTAGTAGGGGTTGCTTGTTAGTGGGTTCAGCTATTTCAGATGACACTTCAAATCTATTGGAAAATCTTTTCCATCTGCTGGTGAAGTGTGCAGGATTCTGCAGTAGAGTTCTGGGAACATCCTGGAAACGTCAGCAGCACTTGCTGTGCAGTGCTCAGTTCTGGGAAGCAGAGCGGGGTGGTTCTCCAGTTAAGTGGCAATTGGAGTAATCACATCTCTGAAAGAAACTCCCAGAAAGGATCATTTTGCATGGGAAAGATGGCTAGAGGATATGTTAGAGTGTATTAGCAATCTATTAGCTAATTACAGGGAAATTGCTGGTTAAATTGAGGATCATTACAGTCCATTTTTCTAGTGTACTGGCAAGCTTGTTAAGTGACCTTGGACAGATCTTTTGCCGAGTGATGTTACTGATTGTTCTTGTTCTTTCAGGATGCAGTGAGGAATTCCGTGTGTCATACTGCAACTGTTATAGCAAACTCCTTTATGCATTGTGGGACAACCAGTGACCAGTTCCTTAGGTAAATCTATGGCAAGGAAGCTCCAATGTCATTTACAGGTGTTTGAACAACGTTGTTGCCCTTCTTAACTTGATGCTTCCAGAGTGGTAACTGCGGAACTCTAATGGTATTAGAGAATTGTTTCCTTTTCTCTATCCTCGCAAACTGGCTTTGTTTGACTGCTTGGAGGGTGAAGATCTAGAGTTTCTCTTCTCTTTGTTTACCAGTTAGAGAGTTTCTGAGATGATGTGTCTTTTTATGGTAGAGACTGACAGTACTGAATGACCCTTGTAGGGGAAATGCTAGGGCTGATGTTACAAGAGACTTAAGGAAAGCTGCAGAAACTCTGCTAGAGTTTCTCTCAGAGAATTGGTGGGCTGCATATTGAGTAGTTCTCTATCTTTCACTAAGATCACCTATGTCTAGAAGCTTGACTACAACCAAGCAAAAATCAGGACTGATGAAAGGGAAAGAAATGTAAAGTGGAAATGTGGTTAGCTGCCTTCACTTCTGGAGCTGCTTTTTAGTTTGAAAGCAGTCTTGAGTGCCCTTAAACCCTGCTTGCAGGATTAGGAACAGGCTGTATGAAAATGTGTAACCTTTCTCTTTTCATCTTCTAGAGACAATTTGGAGTGGCTGGCCAGGGCCACTAACTGGGCTAAGTTTACTGCTACTGCCAGCTTGGGTGTTATACACAAGGTAACATGGCATTCATTTCTGTCTGCTCAGTGTAAATGCTTGACTTGTGAACACTGAATATGTGGAAATGGGGATTCTGAATGGTGCACTCCAGTGTACCTGGCACAGCTATAACATATGTTGTGTCTTTGCACTAAAAAGCTGTGGTTATATTATTTTGTCTGACATCCAGTATAATTTCTAGTATGTTTTGCTGAGAATCAAAAAGGTGCTAGGATAACATGGCTGAAGGAGAGAGTATTTTTTCTAACTCTTCCCTTCCTTTTTGAGTTGAACAGATTTAGTAGTTTCTAGATATTTAAATTGCAGGTGGTTCTTAAGTGATTTTGGGACATACCGAAGTTCCTTACTGTAGTAACTTTCAGTAAGTTTGAATGGTGACTGAAATACTGATTTTGGTGGAGAAAGTAATGGCTATAACACGTTTAAATATGACTTTGCTGTTTTTTCACATTTCACTTCCCGCTGTCTTCCTTTCCTGCTGGCCACCGGACATTCAGGGTCATGAGAAAGAAGCATTACAGCTAATGGCAACCTACCTGCCCAAGGACACCTCTCCAGGGTCAGCCTACCAGGAGGGAGGAGGCCTCTACGCCTTGGGTCTCATCCATGCCAACCACGGCGGGGACATCATTGACTACTTGCTGAACCAGCTGAAGAATGCCAGTAATGATGTGTGTACTGGGCTCAGCAATGAACCTTTGTTTTGTTGGGAATATGCAGGAGAGTGATGGCTGGTTTAGTAGTGGAGGGGTGGAGGTAATTAAGCAGCAGTGTGGTGCTTAGACCTCCTCTGGGTCTTGAAGATTGGTTAAAAGTTGTTTTTAACAACCTGTTGCTTAAGGTTTAGACAAGATTTTTAGGAAATTCTTACGTACTTGACAGTGACTGTAGCTTTATCATATTTACGACTTGTTATATCTGCTTTGTTTTGCTAGTGGACCTGCAGCATTCAGGCACTGTTATTGTTTACAGTTTAGTTGTCAAGGAAATAAGCCACAAAATGTTTCTGCTGACATGACCTGTAGTTTTAATGCATCTTGCACAATAAGAAGTGTTTTAATTCTGCACATAGTGTTTGTAGACCTCTAAGAAAAATATTGGTTTAAGTTGGGAGTAGATCATTGTCCCAGCATGTTCCCTCTTTCTCCTTGTGGGATCTCAGATTACTGTTTTTTGTCAATTCCATGAACAGATCCCACTAGTCTTACTGCAAATGTATCCATTGTTAGAATAAAAGACGGTATAGGCTGTTTTTAAGTGGGTACCTTTTTACTTTTTTATTTAAAAGCTATTACTAGCTAGTAGTTTTTACACATGGCACAGATTTATGGTTTTACATAAATCACTCAGTGGGGGGAAAAGATTTTGAAGTTACTAGAAAGTCTCCTGTGCTATGTGTTAAGCTTCTGTTACTTACTGTTTATGGGCTTTTGATCTGTTTTTCATCTACTTTCTACCTCTTTCACTGGACCTGCTGCCTGAGACTGTGAAAGTGGTATTTCTAGCAGGTTGAGAGATCATTTTGCGTTGGTTTGGGGCTAAAAGGTTGCAGGTTTATATTGATGGAAAGATATCTACTTCAACTGAAGCCGTACTGTTCCCTGCTTTATGACGGAACTTGCATATGCTTCTCTAGATTGTGCGACATGGTGGCAGCCTGGGCTTGGGGCTGGCTGCCATGGGGACAGCACGTCAAGATGTGTACGATCTGCTGAAAACAAATCTATACCAGGATGATGCAGTGACAGGTAAATGTTCTGCTTTCAAAGCAAATAACCATTTGAGGCCTTATCAGGCACCTGTTTTTCTTTGTCATGTTCTTTTTCCCCCAGGTTTTCTGTTAGCAGCATAAATTGTTTCTAGCTGTGTTTTATTTACTGACCTTTTCCTCATCATTATGGTTCTTTAGTTATGTGTCAGTAATGTTCAGAGATCTGTCGTGACTGGCACTGTGGCAAGTTTTGAAAAGACATGCTAGGTCTTTAAACAGTCCCTTTTTTGCTCTGTTCTTTTCTTTGTCATATGCTTTTTCTTTAGTGTGGCTGTTCTCCAGAGCCATGTGCTTTTTTGAGCTGAGAGATAGGCTTGGAGAAGCTTGTGGGAGTTACTGCTGCATTGTCGGGGCTCACAGGAAAATGATCTCAGCAGCTCTTGGCCCAAGGATTGAACTTGGTAGAGAAAAGTACTAAATTGTGGTTACAAACACATTTTGCCATGAATAATGGAGTTGTTAGGCATGGTGATATCCAGAAGTGATTTATTGGCCTACATCTGGTGTGATTCTCTAGATACAATATTTGTTACTTTTGGCAACAGAGTTGACTTTTTTGCTTTTCTGTGCTTTTCAGGTGAGGCAGCCGGCCTGGCGCTGGGGTTGGTTATGTTGGGATCTAAAAATGCCCAGGCTATTGAGGACATGGTTGGCTATGCACAGGAAACCCAGCATGAAAAAATCCTGCGAGGCCTCGCGGTTGGAATTGCTCTGGTCATGTATGGGCGGATGGAGGAGGCAGATGCTCTCATTGAGAGTCTCTGCAGAGATAAGGTAAATTGAGCTGTGACTTAATCCCTGTTCTTTTGTTATGTGGCTGACCTTCCTGTCAATTTGTGAATCTCCAGCTGTGGTGGGTTGGCTCTTTTGAACCAGAAAATTCTTACATAGGTCTGAAGTAGGACTGTTTCACAAGTTGCTGCACTCTGATCAAAAATACAAGAACAACACTGCTTAGTTGTGTATTTCTTTAGCCTTATACTTAGTCTTCATAGTCATATGAGCAGCAACAAGGAGTAGAACAGGATGCAGTGGTTAAAAACAGATGAGACTTGCTGTAGGTGGGTCATCTCAAGGCTCTGGTAGTGATCATTGCAGATAGCAAGTAAGAAGCAGAATGACACCACCTCTGCCCTATACTCTTGGGCAGCCTGCAGGCTTTCTATCCCTCTGAACTTGGTAATGACAACCCTGCTTTGGTGACTGTCCTGTCACTCATCTCAAATAAACAATTAAGCAATGAGGCTGACCTGTGACCTGTTTGCAGGTTCAAGACACAAGAGTGGAACGTATTTAAAGTTAGAATTACTGAGTCACCATTTGGATGGATGTGAAATATTGATGCTTTCTCTTCCAGGATCCAATTCTCCGTCGTTCTGGCATGTACACTGTGGCTATGGCATACTGTGGCTCAGGGAACAACAAGGCTATCAGGCGCCTACTGCATGTGGCTGTAAGTACTGTGGCCTTAAGAGCACGTAGGAAGAAATTTGTGGTTCAGAAGCAAGCACATCACTTTGTCAGGCTTTGTGTCTGCAGTGTTAATATTCTGGTCCAAATCAGAGATTGTGAAGTGATGAAAGCTTTACTTAGTATTGTGAGTAGAACTAACAGGGCCTTCTGACATTAGGGTAGGTAGACTTTCAGACTTTCAACCTGGTATCACAGAAAAGGAACCTATTAAAAATTAAAATGTGAACCTAAACTACCCAGCTAACAGGTTTGCAGTGAATAATCTGTGTAACGATGGGCTGGAGAAAAAATAAATAAAGCTTTAAAGAATGAAGTCTGTCTGTTCTTTGATCATCTTGCAGTTAGTGTGCAAACATGGGCTGTTTAGACTAAGGTTGAACATGATTTTAACTAACTTTGTCTATAATCCTGTCTTCTTGCTTAACTGACATCTGGCCTGAAATGTTGCAGAATCCTCAAGTGTTTTAACTGTATTCTGAATGTCCTGTTTTTCCTTTTGTAGGTGAGTGATGTGAATGATGATGTGAGGCGGGCAGCTGTGGAGTCACTTGGTTTCATTCTGTTCAGGTAAAGTGTCTTCCTCAGTCACTCCTGCAGTCTTCAATTTAATGTCTTGTTAATTTTTCAAAAAATGAGTGTGCTACTGCTGTCACAAAGTGACTCAACTGCTAATTGAATGAATTCCGAAAAGTTAAAAAACTGAGAGATTGGTTTAGGATTAGAAGCCTTCCTTAATGTTCAGCAGATGTTTAATGAGTCTTTCCGTAGGTTTCTGGATTTGTGGCTTAATTGTCTGAACAAAGCTAGATGAAGTTGACAAACAGAATGAAAAATTAATATTGAAAGGATTGAGAGTTAATTAAAGATTAAATATACTGTGCTTCTGCCAAGCCTCTTAAGGGCAGTAGTACTCACACAAATATATATGCCTAATGGCTATCTAAAATGTTTTGGCTTTGATTAACAAAAAAAACCCCAAAACTGAAGGAGGATCTTGAAGTAGTCTTTGTTTCTTAAGTATCCACTGTTAAACCATGAAAAGTTCTGGGCTTACATTGTTACATGAGCCCATCACAAAATCGTCACAATGTTTCCTTTGGTTGTCTAAAGTGAAACCTATTGCTGAAATGGTATTTCGTAGTGCCCTGCAGTTCCCTTGGCTAAGGAGTGGTTGGGGAATTAGAAGGCTCCCCAAGGACTACACTTGCATCTGTTAATACAATAATCTGTAATCTGGGCACTGAGCCAAACTGCAGCCTTTGAGTGTGGCTGCAAGGAGTTGGTGCATACTTGGGTCCATAATTTTAAAATTGTGTAATTTTAAAATTGTTCTTCACATCTTCTTTTGGATTGGTAGCTGTCCTTAAAAGCAGGATGAGAGGTTCTTAAAGATGGGGTTAAAACTTGAGTTACTGATGTGAGCAGTCAGCTTTTCTGTACCAAGTTGTTCCCCACATGGAAGTGACTGCGCTGTTCTGCTCTATCTGGAGGATAATTGAGTGTGGTTTGCAAAGAGGACAGATTATCTCAGTGGGCAGCAGGTGTCTCTCAAGTGCTTCTGCTCTGTTACTTCCAAGCAGCACAGCTCATTCTTTGCTGCCTAGGGATCTCTGCCTCTCCTGAAGCCAAGGGGTCTGTTTAGCTGACTTCTGTTTCTGTGTACAAAACAAAAATTCCATGCGTGCCTTCTATAGTTTCAGGCATCTTTTTTCAAAACAGGTTGTGACTAAGCCCTTTTAAACTCAGATTTCAGTGTAATTTTTCTTTTCCACAAATGCAAAACACAATTGGACATGGATAGCCCTTATCAAAATGAGAAACCTTCAAGGCTCTGAGCTAAACCATTTACCACGTGCTGGCATTTTGCTGGTACAACATAGTTCAGGGCCTGTTCTCTCCATATGCAGCAATGAGGAAAGGAGTGGCACCATCTTTGACTCTTTCACCTGCTGTACAGTGGTTCAAATGTTGTCCTGCCTCTTCCCTTCCCTTTCTGGAGACTTGCAGTCCAGAATAAGGAGGAGCATTTCCTTGTAAATTCCAGTATCCGTCTTACTTGGTAGTTAAGGACTAACACTTTTTAGCTGATTACCACTGGCTCCTGGAGGCAAAAGGTTTGTATTAGGCTGTGGTAGTTGCCAACACTTTTCACTTGATAGCTAGTTGTGTGTTCTGGCCCAGCTCAACAATGCCAGTGTACAGAGACATAAAGACCAAGTGAGTTGTGAGTTTGTCAGATTTCATGGCTAAAATGACATTTCTTTCTTAGGACTGTTGTTTGTTGAAGTCTAACTGGATTTACTTGTAAAGGCCACTAACACAGCATTGAATACTGGCAAGAGTCAGTGATTTGTCAGCTGCTGGGTATACAGAGCTTTTGAATGAAGTGTTTTGTGATGGGAGGTGAGCAGATCTGCGACACAGTGGACTAAATCCCAGAAATTAATCTCATTTTAAGTGAAGGAAACATGACTGAAGATCCTATGAAAAGAGTTCTCGTTGAATTCTCTGTATGTGGTTCCAGAAAGGGAACTGTGAAGTCAGAATTGAAATAAGAGAATACATTTGTTTAGTGAAGTCTGTGTTTTTCTTGGGGAATTCGTGGCATTCATGAGGTTGAGTATGCTGGAGGTGTGAGTTTGTCTGCTGGACTGTACAGCAGCCTCAGATTGTGCTTTTGTCTGTTCCTCCTATAGGAATAGTAAAATCCATAAAAGGGTGGAGGTTACACAGTCAGAGGATGATAATTTCCTTAAAAGCTCCATTGCTTGAACATGACAGAACTACAGCCCACAAACTCACATTGTGTCATAAATATCTAGTTTGTTTTCTCCTGTTGTTACAACTATCTGTGAATAAATGTTCTTCGTCTTGGATTTGAACTAAAAGTGTCGTAAACGTCACAAAACTGCTAATTTTAGGTAACGCATCTGCATAGCAGAACATTCTGTAAGGCTTTGCTGTCCTTGTTTTCCTCTGTGAGTCTTCCTTGCTATCACATGCATACAACCCTGCATACACTCACTCAAGAGCCCATCTTGACTTTTATTGTTGGTAATGAAAACAGCACAGTATTGAAGTAAAATGTGATAGAACATAATGTAATAAAACATGACATTTAATTTTTAGAGCAATAAGGTTTTGCTTGAACTGAAGATTACCTCTTTTATATTTAAGCATAGTAACTATTTTTTTTTCCATTAGACTTTTGAATTACTGGAAAAATCTACAAAAGAATGGATGTGGCTTTTTTCTTTATTCAGAATTCATGAATCAAGGTTTAGATAGAATATTCTAGTCGAGGTTCTTAAGTTTTACCTAAGAATTGCAAGATGAAAATTTCCAGTGTGTTATGAAAGATAATAAATCACCCAGTTAAATCACTCAGTTACAGTCCCCTGAGGGATTGGAGGAGCAGGGGTTAGTGCTGCTGTAACAGTTTCCCTCTGGGATGTTGGATGCATGCTTGCCTGGCTGTGGGAATGTCTGCAGGCAAGTAACCCAAGTGAGCAGAGCAGTATCAATCACACTGCTTGAGTGCAGAATATGTTGCAGGTCCTATTCATATAACATAAAAAACTTCCTTGTCCGATTCTTGGGCTCCCCAAATCTTTCCAGGGTACCCTGTATGTAGAATTGAGCCTTGACCAGCAGCATTGCTGCTGTTAATTCTGATTTTACTGACTGTTTGGAAGCAGTCCATAGGTTCAGATTGGGGATGGAAAGCACAGCTTGCTGGCTATAGGACTTGGTGTGGCTTTTTTCCCCTCTTGGCTTAGTGCCATACAAAAATTAGACACTAGTTATGTATTTTGGAGCAGATCATTTTCATGCCATTATATTAAATTATCAGAAAATGTTCTGGTACAAGAGAATTGTTTCAAAACTGCCTCCTCTTTTCTTCCTTTTGCCATCTAAAAAAAACAGTCAGAATTGTGTGGCACAAAAACCTGAGACTTTACGTCTTCTCTCTTTTTAAAAATGGCCACCTCTTACAAGAGGCACTTCTAAGTAAAATGTTATTGTGAAGTGATAGAGGCACTAATAAAACTTGGGATGTTTGGAGCTTTCAGTGTGGATACAGGGCTGAACAAGAAGCTGTATTGTGAAATAGGAAGAAGAGAAATGTTGTATTGACTTGGCTACTGTAAGGTGTCTCTGTTTTCCCAGTCCTGATCCTTTGATCCTGAGCCAATGATCACAGATAGCAAACTTACCTAATTGTTGATGTTTATATACTGGTGGTTCTCTTTGCTGAAGTGGTTTATGAAATATTTATGACTGTTGGAAAATAGCATTTAAAGTACCTGTGATTTCTGGTCAGCTTTTTTTAAAGATTATTATGATGCGATGGAAAACATGATAAATTTAAAGTGTTTCACTTTTTAAAAATGGAAAGACTTATTTTTATCATAACTCTTACCACTTTAGGTCATGAATTGATCTTTGGTGTTGCAGAGTGAGATGTCGTTGGGTTATGTAATCAGCCTTATTTTTACATTGTTAGAGTAGTGCTGTAGAGTATCTAAACACTTTCTATACAAAATGAGGAGGTAGATGTTTTATGGGTAGAACAAATCTGATTGGAAGAAAGCTTCAATGTGAGATGGAGCAGTGCTTGCAAGCATGAGCTAAAAACATTTAGTGCTCTCATGGCAGTTGTTAAATCCAGAGGAATGAGAGTCATGGGGAAGTGGGACTTGAGTTGTAGGATGCTGCTTTTGTGTTCATGCAATACTGTTGGGAAAAGGCTAAGGGCAGGAGAGGGAACAATGCAGCCTCTAGAGAGTCCCAAAAGGAAGATGTAGTCTCAGCTGATAAATGTAGGCAACCCAAACATGAAGAACTCTGCATGGCTTCTGTTCAATTTTTCATTTTAGGATGATGTAAGTGAAATAGTAATGTTTCCTGCTTTTGTATGCTTTGTGTTTACATAGCCTTTGGTATTTTAAAGCTATATATTTGTTGTAAGGCAGACAAATCAGATACTTGGATTTTATTCCAGGACAACTCAGACAGTTTGTTTTCTTTATATCCTCTAACCTACCTTTATCCAGAAGGCAGATAGCAGATGATCTGGGTAATTGAGTATGAGGCTGACAGTCACTCTAATGTGATCTGCACCAGTGACTTTTTCAATATTTTAATTGTGAAGAGGAATTTAGTGAAATGTATCTGCTTGTTAATTCTTGCATAGGAAAGATTAAAAGGGTTTTGTTTACAATCGAACACATTTTATCTTGTCATATTCAGTCTTCCTGGGAGAGGAGAATGAAGGTCCCTTTCAAAGAAATAGTAACAGAAATTTTACTATGATCAGAAGAAGCCTTAGACTTTCACTGAAGTTGTGCAGAGTTTAATGAATTTGAAAATGAGTTGCCATTACCCATGTAGAGCATTTGTAAAGAGGATCCTTTAGAGAGTAAAAAGCTCTTAATTTTTAAGAGCGTGATATTGTTTTTCAGAGGTTGGAAAGCATCTGAATGCCTGGATGCAAGGAATCATATCTGTGGCTTGACAAATAGGGTTGACATGAATTATTAAAAATAAGAGTAAAAATGGACACTTTTAGCAAGCCATCTTTCCTATTTTTGTACCTAGCTTCCCATTGTAAAATGAAAGGGCTTCCTCTTCTCTGCAGGGCAAAAGTCTTCCTTTTCCACTGGAGAAAACGTGGTTTCTCATGGGAATGGGCACATAGTAAACACCATGTTGTTATGCCAAGTCAAAATTATGGAAGTTACTTCTCTCCTGACTGTTGTTTTTGCCATGTTAATGGTTGCCTAGAGAGCCAAAAGGGGAAGTGAAATAAAGGAGGCAGTTCTGAGCAGTTGTACATAGGCATCTTTATCAATATGAAGAAAAAAATCTAATGCTTCATGGTAGTATCAAGTCAGTGCTGAGAACTGGCCAGACCTCTGGGAATCTTGGCTCCAGCTTGCAAGGTAAAAAGCCAGAAGAGCTCTGACAAATGTTCTGCCTATCTGGGCCGCAATGTCCCAGGTTGTTCAACGTGCCTTTACACCTTTACCATGCCTACATTGCTTTACTTTTTAAGTCTGATGTTACACACAGCAGCCTAGAAAAAGATTTAGGGGAGTTATGTTCTTGTTTCCTTTTACCAGCTTGCAGTGATGTGGATGTTTCCACAGTATGAAAACGGTGCAGAAAAGCCACACTTTCTGTGAAGCACTATAAAAAAATCCTATGTGCCTCTTGTGTGCAGGTGATACAGCACCAGTTTGTAGCATCAGCCTCTCTTCTCAGTGCCTTCTGCTTAACACTTGATTTTAACTGTATTTGCATTTGAAAATTGATACTAGTATGGCCTAGCGTGATACAGTCAGGAAGAGTTTTATACCTGTAGGATATAAGATAACTGAATAATACATTTTTCTAGCTGCCTGTAAGTTTCCTGATAGCTAAAGGTCTGCTGCTTATAGATGGTTTAGAACTGGCTTCACAAAATGCATTTTACAGCACATCATAATACCTGGGATTAGCTGAATTTCTTGCTTCTCTGAGTGAATTAAAGGTTGGGATATTTTTTGGTTGATTTTTCTGGTTTTGTCTGTTTCGAGTGTATTTTGTTGCTGTTTTGTTTAGTTTTTTGTAAGATAACCCTTCCATTTGCATTTCAAGACACTTACTCTATTAGGCTTCGAACTCCATTATTTTCCTCTTTGCAAGACTGCTGAATCCTTATGTGCATGTCTGTGCTGTAATTTTTAATTAGATAGACAGACAGAACATTGACTAAACGTCTCCTAACATATTTTAAGTAATTAAACAACAAAACAACCACCATACTTGTCCATTGTTCTTCTAAAGTGTTCTTCCCATAGTGCTTGGATGTTGCAGATCAGCTTTGACTTTTATCTTACTTTCTGGTAATTTAAAAAGAAGTTACATATGCCAGATAAAGGTCTTTGTGATAATGAGAAAAGTTGAACTAGGTAACTCTTAAGTTATTATTTCATGGACTTTGTTATTTTATAGCCTCTATACAATAATAACCTGGAGTTATTGTTGTATAGGGACTATAGAGCTGGCCAGGTGGTTGATTTGGTGTGGATCAGATTTGGAAAGAACTGTCAGGATTTTGCTCCAGAGAAAGGAATCCCTTTTTTAGTTTGTGTATGTTAAGGGGAAAGTGCATGACCCCTTCCTTCTATAAAAATGTCTTGTGCTCTGCAGCCAAATGACCGCAAAGCTTTATCAGTTGTTATACTGCTATCTTTATGAAAAAAGCTGTAAAATATTATAATGCTGTGAACATACCCTCACTTTGCAGACAGCATATAAAAATATGTTTTATAAATTTGTGTAACCTAAAGACAGTACTCATGGATGTAGTGCTGAGCCTCCTGTTGTGCTTGTTGATATCACAAGAGCAGTGTTGTCCATAGTTACCCTACAACAAACTGGTGCTTTCTTACAGGAGCTTTCAGTGAGTCTTTCATCATGTCTTACTAATGAAGACGATGTCTTTGTTCAGATCTGTTCTTGTAGATACAGTTGCTAAAACAAGAACTCCACTGTCCATTATGTTTTCTTATTTCATAGTTCTGCATCTTCGTCTTTTTTTCTTGCTCTGTCCTGCTTTCCAAGGCTGTTGCCTGAATTCTCAGCTTGTTTGCTTTGTAAGTGGACAAGCTCTGAGCAATGTCTTCTTGCACTTAACATGTTAAGTGGAATGCTTTCCACTTGGAAAGTGGAAGCATGGAATGTGCATGCTTTCTTGGCTGATGTGTTTCTGTCTGTGGAGAAATTTTCTTTCCCTGTAGAAAGACTGGATTTTTGATTAATCGCTAGCCCTTTAGATTGAGGTTTGTTGTTGCTGACTGAACTCAGTAACCGGAACATGCTGAGCTTCTATTTACAGTTACTAAAACTGAGAAACTTGTGTTCTGGCTTGAGAAAATACATCTCTGTTGGGTGAGACTTTTTCAAGGATTATTTCCTGTTGGTGGAGGTCTAAGCACTGATTGCAAAGAGGCCTTGGAATCTTTCTCTGTGGCACATTTAGGGCAAATTACTCCTCGTGTAAGATAAATTATAGATTTGACAGCTGTACTAGAACAGGGTCAGACAGAAAAGAGCTGAGTTACCTCTCAGTTTTTCTGTATGCTGTGAGCCAGCTGTGATGTTTCTGCTGGAAAGGGAAAATGTAAGTTGCTGCTGAAAGCAGGTGATTGCTGCTTGCTATATGAATATTTTTTTTGTTTAATTAGTATGGATTTATTTAAGTATCAAGAGAGTTTTCAAAGATTACTGCTTCTTGCTTTCTGACTGCTGGGCAATAACCCCTCAGGAATGGTGTTTGCCTTTTGGTGTTACTGCTCATGAAGGTGTCTTTTACAGCTATCACAGTCCATCCATTCTGGCTTTTAACTACAGAATCCTCTTAAACTAATTTTGATTAAGTGAAGAGGAGAGAGAGCAGTTAGAATTTACTCTGATTTAAGTGGCTAGTGATTATCACCAAAAAGGGGAGGAAGAAGACAACTTACNTATATATATATATAAATAAATGTTGGAGTGACATGTTAGCTTTAGTACTTTCTGTTCTGCAGATGAAAAAAATCCTAAGCCTTTTGCTGTACATAATTTTAGTGTAACCAAAGAATGCTGAAAATATTAAAAATGAAAACAAAACCCGCTGAAAATTTTACTGTAAATGGAAACTATGGAAAAAATGGTGAGCTGGCTGCTTGGTGTGAACTCCAGTTCTTTGAGGAAATCAGATTTCTTTTCCCAAAGAGTCTGGAGCTGTCAGAAGTTTCTGATTTCCCAAAGAACACTCTGGTAGCTTTTATGGATTGTGAGGACCGATTATTTCTATGCATTTTATGCTCATACTAAAGTCTTGAGCATGTTTGAGAAGAGTGCAAACTGGGACCTGTAACTGGCCATTAGTCCAATTAAATAATTTTGAGCTCAGCTAAACTGTGAGTATGTGCAGGTGTAGGCAGTACTGTTGTCTCTGCTGTCTCTTAAATATTTGCTCTTATTTTCTTGTGAAGTAGCTGTTCTGGCTGTGATTTCTCTACTTCCTGTGAACTACATTGGATGAGGGGAGGCTTTCACTGAAGTTTCCACGGTCATTAAAAAGGAAGCTTGTTCATATAAATTATAGGGATGTTCCAGGCATTGTGTATCCTGTTTTTCTTATGATCGTTCATTGTGTATTGTGTTATTTTAATTAAATAATTAATTTTCTTAGAATGAAAATAAAAAAGGGCAGTTTTCAGTGAATAATCTGGCAACACTGAGCTTATGCATATGTAATAGAGATGAAATTCAGGTGGGTGAAATATTCTGCCCATTCCTACAGTAAAGGGTTAATTTCCATACATGGGTTTTCTAATCATGCTGTATGGAATGGGCCTGTACATTGGTCTGTAGAGTGAGTGATTCTGCTTGTGTTTTACACACCCTTAGAGAACAAGGAAGGCTCCTATGTGGATACTCATTCTCAGCACAGGAATGTATCTGTAGGAGGGAACGCAGTGAGCTTGTGTGCTGGTGTGTTTACAGAGATTGAAATTAAAACCAGTGAGCTTGTATCCCTCAGCTACTTTCATTGTAGAGCATCAACCTACAAAGTTTTGTCTCTTGCCAGAGCGAATGTTAGTGTTTGTACAGAAATGCTTTTCTTACAAAGATGTGTTTTGAAGAGACTGAAGGTGATGAGAACTGAAGTCAGATACTTAAACTGATTTAGCTTTTTTTTATTTCCCTCTTCCTTAGGCTACAGTTCTGCATGAGTCATTTGTCATGGAATGAAGTTGTGGTTGCCACCACGGGGTTGGGGGTTAAAGTAGACGAGACTTTGGAGGAGAGGAATTAATATAAATTTATAAGATATTGCTTGCATAAATAACAGAAAACAATAGTATTTATACCCTCTTACAGTGCATTTATCTAGAATAATACATACAGTAATGTAGTAGGGACGTGGCTGCCATTCCACTATACATAGCTGACTTGTTCTTCTGTTTTATCAACCTCATTCTCGGTGAGCAGCAATGTATCCAGCAGAATGGCTGATGATGCTTGGATGGGTGAGCTCCTCAGCCTCATTGGGCTCTGGTACATAATGGGGTTAATCCCATTCCTCATCCCGTTCATGACAAAGAGCTTGGAATTTTCTGCTACAGAGCTTCTGAAAGAGATCCTGCTGGAGCGCTGCCGAAGGGCCTTGATAGGCTTTGTGGTCTGATAGTTGCAAGTGATGTACCTGCTGAAAGCCTCCCTAAATGTTTTGTTGAAGAGTGTATATACAAGAGGGTTCACTCCTGAGGATACATACCCTATCCAAACAAATATCTCCAAAAGCTTTTGAAAAAGCTCCTTGTTGCAGGAGTTGCACAGAACTGAGCTGATGTTTGTTATGAAGAATGGGCACCACATCAGCAAGAAAAGAAAAAATACAATCCCCAGAACTTTTGATGCCCTTTGTTCATTGGTTATGGTTTGCATGGACTTCCTCCCGATTGTGGATGTCCTGAAGATAGGCATATCACTGGACAAAGTCTGGTCCTTTCTGGAGCCATTTAGCATGGCCACCTTTTCTGGTGAGGAGGCAGGTGTTGTGTCACGCTGAAAGACAGTGGACACCGTTGACCAGGTGAAGCGCTGAGGCGGCTTGTTGATCAAATAGGCCTTTTTGCGCAGCACTTGGATTGTCAGTAAATAAGTGACGATCATGATAGCGAGGGGAATGAAGAAGGCAGCCACTGATCCGTACAGAATGAAGTCATGAAAGCGATCAGGCATCAGGACACACGTGATGTTTGTAGAGTTGCCATTTCCATCCTCAATGCCTCTGATAGGGATCGGAATTGCAATGCCTGTAGGAGAAAACACAAGTGCTTCAGCGAAGGGTAATCGCTTTGCAATCGCTTCACTGGGCCTGAAGCCTCAGGATGCATAAAGAAAGGTAATTCCTGAGCTCTGGAGCAGGCACGGGGTGATGGGCATTGTGAAGTGTTGGGAGCATCACGTGGGTAATTGGGCAAACAGTACTTTGTAAGACTTGGCAGGCTGAGCTTTAACAGAGTGCCCTTTCTAAGGAGATTGGGCCTAACTCATAGTGATTGAGGAAGCAGTATAAAGTTGCCAACTTTTCAAGTGTAAAACACATGAATTGCTTTGACTCGGATTATTAGAATTAATATGGCTTTTCCTCCAGTGAAATATGTTTCCCTAATGCCATCTCCCCTTTTTTTATTTCCTCTTCCCCAGGGTAACCTTTGCACTTTTTGAAGGGCAGTTTTGTAAACACATAAATCTTGTCTTTCCCTCTTCTATTAACCACATCAAGTGACTGGACACAGACAGCTGATTTTTTTCACCCTGCTCGACTCTTTCATATATACAAGTAGCTAAATAGTTGCCAAAATTATGCAGTGTGTTTTTGAGATGGATTTGTTGTTTAAAGTCTCCTGCATATTTAGGAGTGTTTAAATGAGGCTGGCTAGCTCTGTAATTCACCGCTCGTTTGAAAAAAATGTTAACGGTCTTGTCTTTTAAATGAATTTTTTATAACCACTAAATTACAGTCAGCACTTCATTTGCCAGCAGTCTGACATTACAACAAAAACAACAGGTTCCTTGCTGTCTGGTGAAGGTGATTTGTGCTGTTTTCTGATACCACTTAATGAGATAGAGGGATTTACTGTATTCCTCTGCTACTCTGCTTACTGAAGTTGGTTTAAAGCAGCAAGAGCAAAATGAGTTACCCTTCAGCAACTTGATCCTTTCTTAATTAGAAGCACACCTTCAGATACAACAAGCATTTAAAATGAAGATTGAACCAAATTAACCTTTGATTTGGAGAACTTGGCTCAGCTGCAGAGTAGTTTTATGTTAGATAAAAAGAAATTGAAAAGTACAGTGCTGTTTAATGGCAATAAATCACACATTAAAAGGTCAACTTGTGAGTGTCTTGTCATGCTAAGTTTTTTTTTTTGGGGTGGGGAGGTTGATGATAGAGTAGAGATAGCATCTTTTCTCCTATCATTACAGCTCTTCCAGAATTTTTGTCAACTCAGGAATTTGGGGTTTGCCTCAGCCAAGAAGATGGATGTACCTATGCATGGTTGGCCTACTTAATAATGCAGAATAATTTTGTTTGGTCTTGCACACAGAGCATACAGCACTGAGGCTGTCTGGAGCATGTATTAAGTTATTTGAATTAAATGTTTTCACTTCCTTAGCTCATTTAACAGATTTAGGTTTTTTTAAGCATTAAAGACAGATGACTTGCCACGTGCCCATCACAGAGACACTGATATCATAGAAGTTTGTATGTTGCTATAAACTTCTTCATATAAACTGTTAAGGATTTGTTGTTTTGATTGTTTATGGTTTTTTTGTTAGACATTAGCCTTTCTGTATGCTGTCTCAGACTTCAGTGTTAGCCTGGATGTTACTAGCCACTAATTTATATCTTTGCTATAAATAATTAAACCTTTTGTACTTCCTTTATGCAGCACAGAATTTTACCAACATCTATTCAAGGCTTGAAGTTGTGTTTGGGACAAAATATAGCACCACAGAAACATGAAATCTTGCTTTCCCAAGAGACATACTATGCATGCAGATATTGTCTTCTGATATTTGAACTTTTAGGACAATGAAGAAGAGTGATGATTAATACTCTGACTCAGTCAGTCCTTATTGGCCTTTTTGGTGAGCCTAATAAGGAGCAGTGTTTCAGGCAGATTTTTGTGATGTAGCTATGTATGATCCAAGGGGTGGATTTTGACCAGCCTGGGTGTTATGATCCTCCAATCAATAGTACTTGGCCAAATTTTACATTTTCCCCACATTTCACCTATTGTTTTGAACATGAAAAGCTTCTGTGTTCCTTTTCCAGTCTCCAGGTCTCACATACCTATTGAAATGAGCCAGACCACGATGATTTTGATGATTGTTGTAGCCCATGAGTTGTACTGGCTGGCCTGGATTGGCTTTTTTATTGCAATGTAGCGGTCCAGGGAGATGGCACAGAGGTGCATGATGGAAGCTGTGGAAAAGAGGACATCAAGGAACAGCCAGATAGGACACAAGGCAGTTGGTAAAGGCCAGGTATTGTCTGAAAGAGAACAAAAATCTCATTAGAATCTAAGCTTTTTGAGAACTTGTGATGTGTCATTTTCCTGTGGCATCAGTGTTTTTGAAAAATTCATAGTGCTACAGGAACTGAGCTTTGTCACTACCTCAGATGGGTTCTGTCTTATATTTTAGTTAGCTCCTAACTGGCATTACATGGTTGCTGCCATCATATTCATCAGCCTGTAAACCTTTCCCTGTCTTTTTGTCCTTTTGTGGCAAGAACTCTGGATTTAAAAGTTTTTAAAAAATGGACCATGAGTGTTTGGTTCTTGTGAGCCTACTGTTAAATGATTATTTTCAGCTGTTTCTGCTTGATAGTCTTGTGATTCAAGGTTATATTAAATGAAGGAGATAATGAGTCATAACCAAAGTATTAGTCATTGTACAACCACTGTTGAATCTTAGGAGTGATACTGAAGAATCTTGTTCATCCATCTTTAAAATGAGTTTGCTGTGTCACTTGGCCATATACACTTGAACACTAGTGTGACAGAGTAGGGCTGTTCTGTCTCAGTAATGATTTCATAAAAATTGAATATTTTTGTGCATGTCCTTTTTTTGTTTCCCCAAGAGCCATGGCTTGGATTTTAAGTCTGGCATCCTGTTTCTTAGAGTAGTTACCTGTCCTTAATATTAATCTTTATAGCAAACGTAGGGTCTGACAACTGCACTGTGTCCAAGGTAAAGGTTTTATAGTGTTCAGATTTCCAAAAGACTTGTATTTTTGAGAGCTGTGTCTCCCCTATCAGTGTCTGTAATACCAAATGAACTTTAATGGAAGTCTGATTATTTTTTTAACTCGTCTATTTTCACTCAGAAGTAGCTTCTATTGCAATCCAGGGTGAGCAGTGTTCAGTTTGAGGTGCACTTTAGTGTTGTGTCTATAAGGATGTTCTGTAGTCCCAGGGAAGAATGTGTGAATGAGGAAGATTTTTCTGTTTCTCATGGTAGAAGTTGATTTACTAGATGTATTTTCTTCCCTTATAAAATTCAGCTGTACTCAATAAGTAAGTACATTATTAGTATTACCAGGGAAATCAGTTCTTTGTTGAATTATGATTAGGGTGGTAAAATTGCATTTCTGTTAAATCAGATTGGTTTTAATTTCCTTGGTCAGCATAAATAGACCTGTGTGCTGAGAGCCCCAAATGAGCTGGACTTTTGTAATGTTCAGTCTTATCAATGTGGTAACATTGCAGTCATTTGAGATTAAAACATTTTTTCGTAGCGTGACTGATAGATGGAAAGGATAATGGTGCTGCTTTAACTTGAATTATACACTCCAGTGGATGGAAAATTTTATAAAAACAAACATAGCAAGTACTTGTCTGCACTCTTACCTATGCTGGGAAACCTTCTATGTTAAACAAAGAGAATGGATAGATGGAGCCCTGCAGTGAACCTCAGCCATCCCCAAAGCAAAGGACTCCAGGTGAGGATGACATAGGCAGTGAGGCAGAAGGTGAAGAGACAGTCTGCTTTCAGTTTTTTAACCAGAATATTCTAGTATCTACCATAATTATTTCCTAAAATAGATTCTATCCTTGAAATTATGCTTCAAAAAACTTAGTTTGTCAGGCAGGTATGAGAAAGTTGTAATTAGTAAATTATGAAAATTTACTCATTGTTAATTTTCATGCCTAGATTTTAGCTGGCAGTAAGACACGTTGCATTTCTGAAACAGATTTCCTTTAAAAAGAAAAACCAAAATGTATCGTGGCTCATGTAACCAGCTGTAACTAAAAAAAAAACAACAGTTAAAAGAAGTAACTGGTTTGATGGGCTTGAGATGTTTTTCCTCACTCCAGAAAATTGACAGCTTCTTTTGATTTTGTGATGAAGGATTAGTTCAGATAAAACGTGAACAAAGAGAAAGTGTGTTCTACAACTTCAAGGATGGCAGATAGCACAGCTGGATTTCAAGTGAGCAGCTAATACTTCTTTTGGATAGTACTCACATGCCATTCCCTGGATTATAACTGCTTTGAGTTCTGGAAAATCCCAGTGTAAGAAGTCTTTCCTTTTTTAGTTAATTTGCTGTTTGCGGAAGAAAATACTTTGCAACAAAAGGCCTTTTGCTTCTTTGAAATAAAGATGCATTTAAACAGTGATCTGATACAAAGCAATCTTGTACATTTTTTATTTGTAAGAGCTTTTGTAAGTTGACAAGTGCAACTGAACAAAGAAAGCTTTCTATTTTCTTTATTTTTGTCTATTTTTTAACTGGGTGCAGAAGGCAGTAGGTTATCACATTCATGGTTATAGCATTATGTTCTGCTGTATTTGTGTGTATGAGATTCTGGTTTTTGTCCAAACAAAATCAAAGTAAACTTTAAATGCAGTAACTGATAAGAACTGAAGATGATGGTTATTATTTAAATGAAACAAATATCACTAAACTGATACTTTGAAGTCCAGAAGAGTCCCACAGTTATCTAGGATTCATTCTGTGGTGTATTTTGCTATAACGTACTTTGATTTGTAGGTTACAGCTGCATTAGAAGCTTTATGCCCGTTGTTTGAGGCAATGCTCTGGGCCGGGTTCTTGTGCTTTTCTTGCGATGGTAGTGCTGTCTATCACTGTTGACCTATTCTATTGGTTTAGGAGTGGGAAAATAATGGAGTATTAATTTCTTTTCATGACTCAGAAAGCATCTCTGACTCTTGAACGTGATGGTAACCTGCTTGGTTGTTGTTCTGCTTTATAATTCAGAACATAAAATGAATATGTCCAGCCGAGTTGTGGTACGAAACCGTTAGCAGGTCATGCTTAGTTTGGATTGTTCTGATTCTCCTACTATAGATCTACATTGTGGAAGCAGACAGATTTACAGGGCAGAGATTCTCCACTCCAATTTTTCTTGAGAGCTAATAGGGATTGGATTTTTAAAATTTTTTTTTTTAAATGCCTTGGTTACCTGACAAAGATGCCTGCCTGAAAATTTGTCTGGTTTCTCTAGCTGTCAGGTGGTATAAATTAAAAAGAAATTCCTTCTTCCTACAAACCTTGCCTCAGATCCTCCCAGCACTGTAGCAGTGCTGCTGTTGCAAATTTTGCTTATTTTGAGTCAAAATTAGACCAAATACGTGCTTTAAGATTTGTCTTGCACCTTAAGAGAAGTAAAATGAGCTTTTACCGCAACTGTCTACCCTTGATTAATCTTTATTTAAGGAAAGCTTTATTTATAGGAAATACCTTAGAAATGTGTAATCCTTAAAACAAAGTACAGTATAGAAGAGCTGCTCTTGCTGTAAGCCAAAATGTTTTTGGAAAGCTTGAGAGAAAGGACTGCTTGTGTACATGTATAAGTATGATTGAGAGGAGTCTTTAAATAGACTTAGAAACATTTGTTCTTCTGCTGTAAGGGCTGCAGAAATGTGTTACCTGTAAAGGGCTTCGTTCTTGTTATATAATTATGCTTTTGCTGAGATGGAAATGGATATTTTCAGTCACCAGCTCCCTTAAGCCTCAGCTTCAATCTTCACACTGGTGTGTGTGTGTCTGTAGCTGCATATGATGTGTTCACTCTCATGGCAGTGCTTGGCTCTGTGGGCTGCCAAGGCCTGGTGTCTCCAGGCTGTTCTCTGGGTTTTTAAATCAAAGTATTTTTTGCAATTAGGTTTACTTTCTGACAAACCCTTGATATCTTTAGATTTGAGATTTTGGAAAGCAGTCCCCGATTAAAGTTTTCTCTGGCAATTTGCATTGGCAAGAAGGGAAAAGGTTATCATCAGTAGCGGGGGAAGATTAGGACTGGTTGCTTGTGATAGATTAAAATAGTGGTTTGCAACCTAGGATGAACAGCATTACTTTCTGATTTTAAGTGGTTGATTATCGGGAGGAGAGAATGCATTTTAAAAAATGGTACATGTGTTGTCTTCAAGTAGCCCATTGCCCACCAAGCTGTGGACATCAGACTTCTTCCTGCTGCCGGCTTTGCAAATGGGAGGATCTCTCAAGTTTGTTTGCTAATTTCACTATTCAATGAATTTCAGTAGTTCTGGGTGTTGAAATTTGGGTAACTGAAAGCTAGATTTCAGAGAATGCAGTTATCTTGTAGTGGGCCCTCATTTTTTTTAAGAAATGAGAAACATTTAGCAAGCTATAAGAGCTATGAAATGTTTATGTATTCTGACACTCACACTCCTAAATTAAAATCACTGTGTATGCTTGTATCAGAGTACATTTTGGTTGCTCTACTGAGAATAAATCATGTGCTGCTCATGGCATTACACCTGCAAGTGAGTTTACAGATTTATTTACTTATTTTTTAAAGGGGCAGCTCTTTATTACAGACACAGTCCATTTCTGAAGATTTTTTTGGTGAATGTTCTGTCAGGGTGTGGAGCCAATGCCTGTAGCAGGTTTTGATTTTGAACACCCTGTGACACATTAGTTTGTACAGTCAGGATCTTAATGTGACTGCACTTTAGTTCACACCTTTTCCTTCAAATCTTCTCCACATAATTAGATATCAATCCCAAATCGGAAGCATAATATTTGTATTCTGAATCTAGAAGCTGCACCCAGCTCTTTCATTATTACAGAAACATTCCTGTGTGGAGGTGCCAGGAGGCTGGATTTAGCTGTCTGGCTGTCAATGACTTCTTTGTTCAAGTAGTTATCTGGCTAATGTAGCTTCAAGATTTAGACTTGTTATGTATTTAATGTCTGTTCTGTCTTCATTCCAGTAACTCCTCATGTTTTGCTCATGCTTTGAACTTCTATAAACACCTCAGCATCTTCTCCCAGTTGGTGAAGAGGCAAAGCAGTTTTTCTGGTTGGCTGCCAAAGAGAGACTTGTGTGCAAGAAATTTCAGTTTTAATCACTGTTGTGTGGAAGGCAGGTTGTGATCTTAATTAATTATAACTGATTATACTACTTTCTGATAAATTTCCTGCTCCATGAAAGACATTTTTGTTTGACTTTTTGAATTAAGATTCCTAGCATGCTTTAAACTGTTGTAACCAGGGTTTAGCAGTGGATTAATTGAGAGATTAAGGAGCAATAGAGTCCTTATGAAGTTAGAAAGGAAAGATTTGTTAGTCTAGAAGAATGAAAATAATAATAAAATCCTAAACAAGAAAACTGCACTACTGCCAAAAACCTATTCCACAAAATCCAGGGTTTGCTTTCCCTTTATATTGATGGCTAGTAAATACTAGTACTTTTTATGGCTAGTAGTTTTATTGTTATTAGTAATGAGACCTTTGGCAGGCACTAAGGAGTTAGAGCATCCATGTGTAAGTATGGAGATGTGTATCTGCTTCTTGCCTCCCACACACGTGCACATACATGACATACCAATGTTTTTTGTAAGCAACTGTTTTTTTGAGTTAAATATCGCTGTTATTTGTCTGTAAATATCACTGTTAAATGTCTCAGTTATTCAGTTTTCTTTTTAGGAACTGTTGCTTAAAAAAAAAATCCCTATTCTATGATCTCAACACTGAATTCTGACCTCCCATTCTGACCTCCCTAAACTTCTGTTTAGAGTGAAGTCTGTAACATACAGAAATTCTCAAGGCATTTAGTGAATGAATAAATACATTTGTTAATAAAGTGATACCAGTTTTCTGTACAGAAACTACTGATTGCCTTTCTGAAATACAGTTTATGATTGTGTTTGCTTGTTGCTCGGGCAACTCTTAGAGTGTAGCCTAGGAAAAAATGAACTCCTGCAGCCTTTCATAGGACCCAGTGTACCTTAAAGGTAATTATATAAATCATTACGTTTCTTGAAAAACCTGTCTCATTGATTTTTTTTCTCATTGATGATATGAAAATAAACAATTTAAAATGTATTCTTAAAGAAAATTTACCAGTAAAAGAGAGATTTTCCCATGGAGTGGCTTCTAATTAGTTGTCAGAAGCAGTATCTGAAATAAAGCTCGTTGTGAGAGGCTGTGGAAAAATTATGCTTGTTCTGTAAGGACTAACGAGAAAGAAATGTCACATCCAATGTTTGTTCATGTGAAAAAGACCTATTTTATTTCATATGAAGCAGACTAAATGACAAATACGTATCTCAAACATTAGGTACATGGATTGAGGCTTCCTTGGCTTGACAGATTATTTGTGATGTCTTATGAACCTGTGGCTTTCTTCAGGGTGGGAGAAAATCAGTTTCTCTGAAACCAGTGCTGATAAAGTTTATCATTGATAGTGCCAGGGACCAATTCTGACTGTCCATGTAAATCTGTGACTGCCCCTGGAGTGAATACTCAGGTAAGATCAGATGCATTACTCCTAGAAAGTTCAAAAACTGTTCAGTGTACTGAATAGATACCTAGCCTTGATTTCAAGTTTTTTAAGAGAATACTGCCTGCAATTAGTGTAATATAATAGAACAAATACCAGCATTGTGCTGATGTTGTTAAAAATTATATTATGCTGTACAAAGTGTAATTTCCTGTGCTTCAGCTCATATTTGAATATTTTTAAGTCTTGGATGATTTTTGAATGGTTTGTTTCAAAGGAAAGAATATCCACATATTTGTACTTCCCATATAGACATTAGGCTGTATTGAGGTGAGAGGGAGAGAAGATTTAGCAGCCTTCATCCAAGTGATTTTTAAAATTGTAATGCTGGAAAGCAAACAACTTTTCTGTTTAAGTTAGACCTCCCAAAATTGTACCCCATATGTAAACCTGATGAAAGAAACATGCTGCACTTACCAAATAATATTATGAGAAGGGCAATTGGCATCACAAACAGACCCACGAGCAAATCTGCCACCGCCAAGGACGTCAGAAAATAGTTGGTAGCATATTGCAACTTTTTCTCCAGGGACACTGCCAGAATGACGAGTATGTTCCCCCCAATGGTGGGGATTATCACCAGGAGGATCAGCAATGCTGCCCAGTGCACTTTGTTTCCTTGTTCCTCACTTGGGTAGTCCTGCTTGGGTGCTTCTGTTACTGAGAGAGGCGACAAAGATCCATTGCCAGCTCCAGATCCATTCAAGGTCTGTAAAGGATGGGACATTTTTGTGTGCAGCGGAATGTCTTCAGGAGCTGTATTTTGCGCAGGAGTTGCGTACGGTGTAAGAGTTCTCTGTTCCTCTCTGGTCCAGGATGGTCCGGAAGATAGGCCAGCATGGTCAGTATAGGGAACTGGTCATCTGCTATTTTGAGGAACTGTAACCATGTCCAAGCTGGTATCCAATTTTTTTATTCTGTGCCTTGCTGGGCGCAAAAGAGTTTAAAAATGAAAGTCCTGTCTTGTGTCCATCTCTGGTTGGTAGGGTTCTGGGGTCTGGTCTCCCCTTTATAGCGATGTTTAGATTTCAGAAGATTAAAAGGAAAAAATTAGTTGCTGTCAAAAATAAGCAGTGCATTAGCTTCCTTTTTTTTCTGCAGCAGTAAAGAGTGATAGATGAATCTGAATGCAAAACAATTTCCTTTAGGTGCAGTCTATGTAGATTTGCTCCTTCTGAGTACAAACTGATGCAGAGGCAGATGCTCGAGTTGTGTATGTGCAACTCCTCCTCTCCCGAGTGTCTAGTCTCGAGCAGCATGTGCGTAGGCAGACAGCAGTTCCCATATTTCCCCTTATTAAGAATCCTATTTCTCCTCAGAGGGTAACCCCAAAAATATCTTCAGAAATTATGTATGAAGTTTCCGTTTTAATCTCAGCACTTCCTAATTTATCAGGTGAGGATCAGGAAGCTGCAGACAATAAAACACTGCTGACAGTCTCAAGGGGACTGTAGAGATTTATCGAAGTGAGACATCTAAATTTACCCATTACTTGAAGGGGTTGGGGTGAGTAAAATGCTTGTTTTTGTAATCTGAGAAAGGCTTTTATTAAGCACAGCCCGTTCTCTCCCTCTGTCTTTCTCTGTCTCTGTCAACTCTGCTAAAGACTTAAGGCTTGCATTTCCCCCTTCAAGCAGAGCTCAAACGGCTGTCCCGACATTAAGCTCAACAAAAGCTCAGTTACTGAGAAGATTTTATGTGTTGTGGTTTTCAGGTGAAGAAAGCCTTACCTCTTTCTCTTGCATTTTAGTAGAGTTCACTTTGCATCCAGGAAGATCCTTTGTAATTTTCTTTTTCATCATATGGTGGAAGTTGAGATTTTTCACTACTTTCTGGAAAACAAGTTGTTCAGTTGCTTTTGGCTTTTATAATATTTATGAAGCTTGTCTCTTTGCGTGCTTTATTTTAGCACATTTCTTCTATCACGAAGATTAAGAATTTCTCTTTTGGGAAAACTATTTCTTCTCGTCCAGGTATTTTTTCCAACTCTGAAACGGAGGAGAAGAATAATTCTTGCCACATGTAAAAAAGGATAGAAATAAGGTTGTATTTGCTTTTGCTGTCCTTTAACTTCCATTCTTTGTTGATTCTACTTAGATGATCAGCAGAGTCTGTGTGCAGCTCTCTCTTTGTTCATAAGCACAGCTCGCAGTTTGCTGCTACCCTTGTTCATTGATTGACTCCTTCCAGTGTATCCAGCTCGAGTGTTTGAAAAGCAGGGAAGTGAGTGGGTGGGCAGTTTGGCTGGAAATGAGACAGAGAGGGTTAATTGACTGACTGCTCCAGCATTATAATGTGTGCTCCCTGGAGCTGTATCAGGATGTGCAGGTCCTAGAAATGACCCTTCGCACTACAACATTCTGTCTCTGTGCACTGTAGCGTCTGTCTGTCTGTCTGTCTGTCTGCTCTCTTGCTCACTTGCTTTCTGGACAGAAGCACAGTTAACCCTAAAAAGTTCTGCAGCCTGTAGACACTCCAGGTTTTTTTCTTGCCTAACTTTATAAAAGTATTGTCTAGCACACTTGCTTTAAGTGTGTGCACTGTTACTTTAAAACTTTCCTTCTGCAGCTGCTTTTTATTATCCCAAGTGTTCTCTTTTGTTATCTTCCAACTTTGAGTCAGATGTGTGTATAGCCTCAGTGTCATCTTATAGTTCTGCATTAAAATGGAAATAGAGTTCATTTCCAAGGACATTAGCTGCAAAATTGTGTAATAAGTCCTGAAGTAAAGGCCGGAAGAGACCATGAGATCATGATTTGACCCTCTGTATGACACCAGCCATTACATTCCATGAATTGCTAGTGCCTACCAGCCTTGAGCTGGAAATGAGGTGTCCTCAGTGAACTGTGCATCAATTTATATTTCTTTAAAGAAGAAAAAAATTCTATCTCTAGAATGCAGGTAATGTGGGGACAAAGAGAGAAGGCTGCTGTCAGAAATTAATAGAAATACTTAGTGTATTCAGGTCATACAATAGAATTTTCAGTAGCTTTCACTTGTTCCTTATTTTTCCTGTTTAAAAGAAACTGTCAATAAGGTTCCATGCTATATTCATTTACAATTGAGAGTTGATGTCTTTATTCATCAGAAGAGTATATATTACAAAAATAAAGATTAATCCAGCTATGGTAATACTATATCTGGCCACCTCCTTATTGTCACCACTGACAGTACTGAGAGAACAGAGCACATGAAAACATATAAAAAGTGGTAATTGAGAGAGGACAGTACCTTATTTGGCTAAGGGCATTTGGATTCAGTTTTTCTTAAGCTCCACTTTGTCTAATCAACTTCTGGTTTATATTTTATAAATCTTGAAGGATATCCTGCCATTTATCTAGCTGTACTTGAAGTTTTTACTGCAGATTGTTCTGATGAAAGCTAATGAATACATTTATATATAATTGAAAAGGATATTATTTTTAAAATACAGATAAAACCAATTCTCTTAGGAACTTGCAGAAGACGATACAAGTTTAGTGATATGTTGGCTTGCAAGCGTTTTTACATCTTTGCTGTATTTCTTAATTTCAGAGAGATGAAAAACATACCTGCCCTGTGTTCTGAACTTTACCAGGTTTGAATCATTTGAGAAGCACATCCTCCTCTATATCTATTACAGACCTGCAGCAGGTTCTTCACTGTATCTTCTGGCCAGGCTTTTCGTGCAGGCCACTGTCCTGCTCCCGTGTCCAGCTTTTCTCCTGGGTTAATGATGGTAAACCTTGAATCTTGCTAGACCCCACTCCTGGTCCACTGTAAACTGAATATTTGAACCATAAATAGATATTTTTATTTCCCATCCTTTGCTGTTACTTCTGTTTTCAAATTCCCAGTGTTATTTTATGGAGCCATGTCTCCATCAGATATGAGCTGTCTCTGGTGAGTGATGTTCAGTCAGTACACATCACTTGCTGTGTTGTACATGAGATAGTTGCAGGAAATTCCTGATTTGGGAATAACTGGGATCATTTTTGTTCAGAGAGAGAGATGGGATGTTTAGTCTACACTGAATATATCAGTTTGTTGCATTTTTCTCTGCAGGTTTTCTGTTTTCTATATATTTCCCTTTCTGTTACATATCCCCTCCTCCAGAAATGACCACAAACTGTGCAGTTAATATCTGTATTTCTCCTTTGTTAACTCATTCATGGACGAAATGAAACTTCTGTTAAGGTTTTTTTTTTTTAATTGCCACTACACCACTAAAACAACTTGTGGAAATAGTTCTGTATAAAACAATTATTTCATGACCCATAGTTTTAAAAAGTTAAAAATATTTAGAATCTTTTGAAATATGACTGAGGACACTTAATGAAGGATTTAGAAGATATATTTGACATTGTTCTTCAATTCTCTGATGTTTCATTTTTCAATGAGTTGTATAGTCCTTAAATATTTAGACTAAAAAATAAGTGCATATTAGTGAAGCTTCAGATGCTTCCATTTTTAGTCTCAATTGTGAAACCAGTGAGATGGGTTTTTTCAGTATTCTGTACATTTACTTACAATGCTATCATATATATATATGTGTGTGTGTGTGTGTGTATGGAGTTTCATGTGTAAAAATTCCTGAAATATATAGAAAAATGACAGTAATCCATTAACTTTGAAGATGTGCAGCTTACAGGATTGAAGATAAACTTCTCAAAGGATGTGGTTTTAACTGGTCTATGATCTAAGACACTTGGAGTGGAATGTGCTCCAAGATATGGCAGTCTGAGTTCTTAGTTTATCTTGTTGCATGCCTCCTGGGGAAAAAAGATTATGGTGCATTGTTAAGAGCCAATGTAGCTAACTGTGATTCTCAACTTTCAGTAGCCCAGTAAGGCTCTTGCAGGCAAAGCCTGATGAGAACTATGATATCTGCAGATGTTGCAATTGTAAAGACTTTCAGAAAAAAACCAGTTTAGGTCAACACCATGGATAGAAAGGGAATCTGACCACCACCTGTGTCCAGCTGACCTGGGTGGTTTTTTTTCATATTAGTCTGTGTTAACAATGAACATCCTGGTTTTCATTCTGTTAATTTTTGCACTGGAGGCTTAAGAAAAGCTTTCTTTCATCTCTCTTTGGAAGTAATGAAGAATTCAAAATTATCTTGGTTGCTCAGAAATTCTAGGCTACTTACAAGCTAAGTATCAGCTTTTTAGAGTTGAAGCTGAGGCAATTGGGCCAGAGCCAGGCAGCTCCTCTGTGTTTTCACTGGTTCTAGTTTCTGGGAAGATTCAAAATCATAGTGTAGGATGTTTGTTTCTTGCAGAGGTTTCAAGAGCAACCAGTTGGTGAGTAAAACTAATAAAATGGCAGCTGTTATGTTTTGCTGAGAATCTCTTATTGGTGTCTTGGTGCATCTTTATTTTTCTTTATGGTTTTGTTTGACTTCTGAAACAAACCAAACTGGATCTTGGAGGAAGTCCTTCATCTGCAACCCATTTATCACAACAGTAAAACTGATCTTGATGTAGGGTGGAAACAAAACTGTAGCTGACTACACTGTTGAAGTCCCATGGAAGAAACTTCTTGAGATTTTTGGCTTCTTTATTCATTTAGTTTCCTGGTAACAGAACCAAGTTGAAGCTAGTTATGATGTTGGGTTTTTTTGTGTACAGGTCTGGGTTCACTGACGTCTGTGGTTTCATGGCTTATGTAGGAGCAGCTGAGCAATTTTCAGATGAAAATGAAGGAAATAATTGGGCCGGTTTTTTGTCATCATTTTGCTGTTGTAGTAAAGTGTAATTGCAAAAGCAAACTGCTTGAGTAAAACCAGTGTTAGGAAAAAAGGAAGGAACCAGTGCATTAAAGATAATTTGGTTTTCAAAAATAGACATTGCCTATCTTTCTAAGATACACAGCCCAGTTTAGAGGCATGCCTTAGGCTTTAATGTAGGAGTTTTAAGATGAAATTACTGGACTGTGTTATGGGAAGGTCATTCTAGAGGACTATGGTACATTGCTTCTGTCCTCAAAATATATTAACTCTACTCCAGGCTTAGAATTTTTACTGTGACTTTGAAGAGGGGAGAAAAAATTTGTGTCTGGAGATAAAATGCCCACTGAATCTCCAAATGTTATTCTGGTATTTCGTGTGATGTTATTTTCTGTGTTTAACTTGCAGTAATGACAGATATCTGTATTAGGACTGAGAAGGAGTAGCAGGTTGCTGAGAGTGAGTTATGACAAACCATTTCTCTTTTCTAGTAGTGTTATTAAGATTTCTCACAGTCTTCATTATTTCTCTCCATCTCCCACCAGAGGTTTCTACTCTGTAACCACATTGATTCGGCCATCAGCAGTCAGCAGAGTGGTGGAGGTCTCCAGCAGTGAGCCAGAAGGGTGGACTTGGTTTGGGAGCCTGTGTGGGGCTTGGTACCAGTGAAGCAGAAACTTCCTCCATCAGCAGGAGGACTGTCCCTCTGGATTGTGCTGTTTGTCACGTCAGCAGCTCAAGGGGCTGTGCTCTCAGTGAAGGGCCAGGGGAAGGAGAACATGGTCATGTTTTAAACATAATCCCCAACTGGATTACCAGATGGAAGTAGTACTAGGGGAGCACAGTTGCAGCCTGTGACTGCTTATGAGAGGTTTTAAACTTTTTTTTGATCACTTGACAGAATTGTCTTGGGTTTTGTTTCAAGTTTTATGGAGTGTGGATTTGGGTTTATGTGGGCTGACCTTTGGCAACACTGTGTAGGACTTTGTAATGACAAACATCTCAGCAATAAATGAGTAAGCAAATGTTACTCCTTAAACATTGATGCCAACAGTGCTCTTGTGCAATGAGGTCCTGTTCCTCGATACACACTTTTGCAAAACTCTTTCCCACTTTTTGATCTGCCTTCTAGATCTCCGTTAAGTGAGAAGACATTTTTTGAAGATTAAGGTTTAGAGAAAACTGAGGAATATGGTGGGACCCGTTAAGTTGCTGCAACTCCTGAAGTGGATTTATGGAAGGCCTCTTGTCAAAATGTTTGACTATCTTATGGATAGATTTTATATTAAAGTATTTCAAATAATGGCCACAAATAATTTAAATCTGGCCAAGAATTCAAAAATCAATTAGTGTACATTAATCCTGATTTTATAATAAAAGCTGGTTTAGAACTTCTGAGCCTGCGGATGCAAGTATGTGTCCAAGTTAGTGTTTCTATAGAATTCAGCTTTCTGAACAGGAATTTATGCACTCTGAAGCATTAATCATTAATCACATCTTTGCCAGAAAGTGTTTTTCTCTTCTTTGGCTCACAATCTGCCTATTTAACATTATCTGAAGTAAAGCAAACACAAAGGTGTTAAGGGTCTTTGTGCAAGAGCTGAAGTCTTCTGTGCAGCTGAATGCTTGGCATCATTTATTGTAGGATTTGTGTTTCCTGGTCTCCACATCAGCTCATTTTTAAAAAAACATTGTCAGCATCTAAGCTGTTATTTGAGCAAGAGACTGGGAGGTAGTTTTAAATGTGTCTTTTAGTTTGTCATCTTCACTCATAGGGCATGACAGAATTGTTCTGTTGCCCAGCTTTTCTCCCTTTCTTAACATTTGTCATCATGGCTTCATCTTAGAGGCAGCAGTTTCCAGCAGCTTTGTGTTTCCTTCTCTCTTGTGGGTTTTTTTTTTTGCTGCTGTTAAAGGCCAGGGGGCTTGTAAGGTGATGTTGGTAGGTGGGATTCTTTCCCCATGTGGATGCTTTGGGAAGACTCAGAGGAATTGGTGGTGGAGGGTAGAGGTAGGTGCTTGCTGCCATTACTGCTTGAGGCATTGAGGCATTGCTCTGAAGCCTGGGTGCCTTTGGGTCCCTTCAGCAGTTCTGGAGGAGGACTGGAGCCTGTGTGGTGGTGCTGCCTGTCTGTGATCAGCTGGAGTAGGAGAGAGGAGTGCAAAGAAGAGTTCAGGACTAGTTGTCAGAGGAGACCGTGGGAAAGTGTTGAAATGGGAGTAGCTAGAATAGAAATTAATTGATTATGGGTGTAGAGTATAACTGGAGTATGAGTGTATCATTGTATGAATGTGTCTTCTGTCCCCTGTCACAATGAGAGAAGAGAATTAACTAGATTATTGCTTAAAGTCTTTTTCATTACTGTTTTCTATGACTCAGCTATTCATTTAAATAAAACACATGCTGGATTATATTTTGTAGTGGTTTTTGTCTCTCTTGAGTTTTTGAGTGCCTTGACAGGCAATGATTTTATGTGATGCTATAGTTCCTGTGTATGAACAGGTACTGCTGCCAGCCTACAACCTCCATCTTGCAGTGTAGCAAATGTAAGAAAGGAAGCTAAAACTAAGGTGCTCTTGGCTTCTTCCTAGATACATTTTAGTCTGAAATCAGTTTATACCACAAGTAAACAGCTTGCAAGACTACTTATAGGATTGTGAATTTGCCAATTAAAATGCTAGTCTCTTCTGCAAGATACAGTGAGATGGCGTGAAGAGACAGATGATGTTCACTCTATAAACGGGTATAATGAAATTGCTTACAATTTATAGTTTTACATCTTTCTTCTTCATGAGTGTTTACTTACCAACTGCATTCCTGCATTGCTATTCTGTTCATCTTGCTATGAGACTCAGTATGCTGAAATTGGCAGTATTTGATATTATGGAGTGGTTTGTGTGGCACTAAAATTAAACCAGGGATAAATATGACCATGAAGACAGGAAGGAAATCAATATATTAACACCTGTGAGTTCTGCACTACTTCAGAAATACTCAATATTTACAAAGCTATTTGCATTAGCAACGTATGCTTCTGGCTGTGGGAAATTAAGGCTCTCTTTCATCTTCCATCACTGGGCTGGAAGTTTTGTTGCTGTAGTGACCAGCAGGACACTGGTTCCCAGCTATGAAGCATAGTGCATATACACCCATTGCAGATCTCTTAAAAGGCAGCAACAGTGCCAGCATGACACTGTAAGGAGGCAGCAGTAGACATTGCTCATAAACTGGTTGGAAATGTGTGTTGTATCAGCATTTCCCCTTGTGCTGTGTTTTACAGCACTAGGTGGGGGTGAGAAGGAGTTGGCAGAAGCCGTGATTGCAAAAGGGAGTTTGGGACCCACCAGCCTTGAAAGTTGATTGAATACTGGAGGTGAGCTTTGTGTCTACTGATGAGAAATTTAGTACTGTGTGTCTTGTGGAGGGTAAACCTCTGCTAGTGGAAAGCCTGTCAAAAAGGCATGATTTCTGGAGATAAAGACTTCAGCCTCAATAGATACATCATTCTGCTGGGTGATCTTTTAAAGGCAGAAAATAAAGAAGTAGTCGGAACTGTATATGATTATCTGCAGTGATAGGGAAGTTTATTAATGTGTTTGTTAATCTGTTCTCTTAGCCCATTTGTTCCTCCTCTCTGGTTAAGTTTTGAGAAATGAAAAACATACAGTGTGGAAGAACAATTTGAAATTTTCAGGTATGAACAGAGTGAAATCACCATATTTTGAGGCACAGTACCATATTTTGAAGAACACTAATAATAAATGATATTCTCTTTTTGCTTTTCTCTAGGACTCCAGAGCAGTGTCCAAGTGTGGTTTCTTTGCTGTCAGAGAGCTACAATCCCCACGTGCGTTATGGGGCTGCCATGGCTTTGGGGATCTGCTGTGCAGGCACTGGAAACAAGGTGAAGGCTTGAAAGAAGAATCCATGGCCAAGACTGGTCCTGCTCCCTCTTGCCACAGACACATTCGTGTGCAGACATCACACATGGAGATGGTTCTTACACATGTACACTACCAGCCAGCTGGAGTACAGCACTACTTTAAAATCCTTAACTTTTCTGGGCACAGAGTTTCTTTTCCTGCTTGTACAGAATAGATAAATTAGAATGTTTTTATACATTACTGCCACATTCTTGGAATTTTGTCTTCAAAACTTTTCTTAGAGTTTTCTTATTGTCAAGTCACCGCTGAACTTTAAATGTATGTTTAGTGCTCCAAAATCAATGCTCCTTTGCCTTTGGAGTGCCAGTGACAGAAAAACAGCAGGTGTTTTTTTTAACTTCTAGTTCTTTTCATCTTTCCTGTGATACATGATTCATGGAAGATCCATGTAGTAAAGCCAAGTGAGTGAAATTTAATTAAATGTGTTATAGTTTCAGGAGTGTAATTAACAACCAGTACATTTTATGTATTCTCACTTTATAAGTGTCAGTGAGGGTTAATTCTCGTGGTTGGTAACAGACCATTTATAGTAGGATTCCTGCTTCTGCTGAGGGAAGTGAGCACTCACTGGAACGAGCAACAAGTAAACTTGGGTATAAGCTCTCTCTGCTTCTCCCACATATGTATAATAATCTGTAGTGGTACAGAACTGCAGTTTCAGAACAGGTGCACAGACAAAGTAATATGTCATGCTTGAATCTTTGATAAATCTCTTGCTTATCTGTCTCATCTCTTCCTGTATTAAACACTTGGTCTGTGGCTCTTGCGTGAGTGCTCCCGAGAGTCGCTTGTGCTGCCAAAAGCACAGAATGCTGACGTGCACCGCCTGCCATCTTTAGTAGCTAAAGCATGCAGATCTGAAAGCAAATCTGAGAGTCCTATTTTTATCCAGGTCAGTTTATTCTCAAGTGGAAGGTGGAATCAAGGAGTTAGTTATTTTTAACCTGCTGCATCTGACAAGTTAATTTAAGTGGAAATGCTTTTAGTCACAAGAATGAGTCTTATTTCCAGATACATTGTGTGGTGACCTAAACCATCTGATTACACAGAGACACGTCTTCCAGAGCTTCTATTAGTAGGTTTTGAAGGCCCAAATAGATTCAATTTTGGAGATCAGAAAGTTCAGCTTTTTGTCGTAGTGGGTGTTTCATCCATTGTACTGAATGCTTGCCAGAGAGTGAATGAGTCACCTTCAGGTGAAGAAGTACAGCCTCCAACATAGCTCAGATGGCAAAAGCAGTCCTAGTGAAGGCATGATGTTATTTTAGAAGTGATTCTTTGAAATAATGTTCTGTATAAAATGAACTTGTTTTTAAAAGCCTCACCTAATGGAAGTAATACCAAGAGGGGTCTGAACTGGGAGTCTCTTGCACTCAGCTGCATTTGCTCATTTCCTCAGTTTATGTATGGACAGAAAGGCACTCTGAACAAGAGATTATTTAAATGATGCTAAATGCTACAGGTTCTAACAATGAAGTACAAGGCCAAGAATTTGGCCTTGTGATGAATGTGATGAATGCATCTGTTGCTTATACCTGTTGTTTTGCTGTTACTCTGTTTCTGCAGGGAGATCTTGTTCCATCCATCCATCACTTGTTTTTAGTGTTTCTTTTCTTTTTCTTCACACGTTTTAGATTAAAATCTGCAGAAATACAGGTTTCTGCTTCATTTGCCAAGAACAGGCAAAACATTTTTTAAAGTATATGTGATAGCATCAATCTGATAACCTTCCACTGAAGAATTGAATCCTGGCATACTAAAAATAGCAGTATTAACTCTGTGACTCTGTATTTCTTCATTTCTTTTAGGAAGCAATCAATTTGCTTGAGCCAATGACAAATGATCCTGTGAACTACGTGCGTCAAGGAGCTCTCATTGCATCTGCCCTTATCATGATCCAGCAGACTGAGATCACCTGCCCAAAGGTAATGTGTCACACCCCACATACCTCACATGCCTCTTAGGTGGGAAATTGTCTTGGATGCCAAATCTTTAGTGCTTGGCACAGCATGTAAGCATTGGCAAGAGACTGCAAGTGTCTTGCAAAGAGCCAGAGCTGAATGTACAGTGGGAAGCTCCTGCTTGGATCAGAGCATGTGCTCTGGATGATGGGAACGTGCCTGATGGATGCAGCATTCTAACCCTGGGCACTACAAATGCTCTTCCTTAAAAGGTCTCAAAGCATTTTGTAATGATAGGAAAGTGACTGTAGAGATACTGGTTTTGATGATAGTAAGCTTAGTTTTGGATGTGGTCACCATGCAGAGAGTTCCTGTTAGAACAGTGTTTCCTTTGTAGTTCATTTTTCAGGTGAAACAAGTTCAGAACTTTCAGAACTGGCTTAGTGAGTTTATAACAAATGCTCCATATTTTAATGGCGTTTTCTGCTCATAAGGCGAAAAGGGTTGCATATGCTGTGTTTAGCTTTTAAAAGTAGGTTCCCTGTAAGTGTGTGACAGGTGATGATATGCAAACATTTGTACAGGCTAAAAGTCCACATTGGAGAAGCTCTGAGGTTCCACATTTCACCTGCTCTGGTGAGTGCTGAGGCAGAGCAGTAGCTGGTACTTTGCTACTCATCCACTGCATATTGGTTGCTTTTATTGATGTCATTTTAGAAATTGAACTGTGATAAGAACAGACACCTTTTTACTGCCTTTGGGTGAGAAGAAGGAAAAAAGCCTCTGTCCAGTGGAAAATTTTACTTGGGAAAGTCAGAGAAGGCAATCTACAAATGCAGAGGTTTGGGTATTTCTAAGTCACAGAACATAAAAATTTGCTGGCAGACAGTTTGTTCCTTCAAATTATTTAAAAAAAAAAAAAAGAAAGAAAAATGTTAGTTTTCACTGAGCAGAATCTGGGAATGTTGTTTATATTATCAGAATTGTAGTTCAAGTGAATAAGCCAAGAATAGTAGTTCACTTGAATAAGCCAGTGGAGAACACTAGACTTCTGTTAGATCCCCTTGTCTTCTGAGATACAAAGTTTCTGTAATGTGAAGTTGAATTATCTCTCTGTGGAAAGAAATTAATTGTTGTTTTTATTGTTTGTTCCTTGGTCAGGTGATTGGAATGCTAGACCTCAATATAGGAGATCAGGTTTAATCATTCTGTGTTGCTCCAGTACTGGACAAATTATATAGCTCTCCTGTGCCTCAGTTTCCCACCAGAAAGAATTAAGGATTTATATATGAAAGGACATTATGAGGATTGATTCGTTTTAGTTCGCAAAGCACCCTAATCCTCTTGGGGTGTGAATTGCAGTCTGCTCTGAATCAGTCAGCCATCCTAAAACATGGATCACTTGCTGAGTCTGCCTGTTGGAGTTTCTGGCTTTTTGAGATGATAGGTGAAAGACTCTGTTTGTCCTAAAGAAAAATGTGGGTAGGAAAATAGCTAGTGAAAACATAGATTATTTGAGTTGTGTAATAAGGCAGATCTCTTTTCACAAAGAGGCCTGGAAACCTTGACTTCCAAGTCATGTGTGATGCTTCTGCTTGATAAAAGGGTGGTTAAAATAGTTAGCCAGCAAATACAAGATGAGATGTATAGTTTGGGAGTCAGTGGCTTGTTTAAAAATGGGGCCAGAAACTGAAACAGCTTGATGCCAAATTGTTGCCTGATAGATACAGAAGGTAATTAATTCTCTAGTCATAGAAGCACTACAGATATTAAAAAACAGACAGAAACAAAATTCCAGATTAAAAAATAATAAAACCTGAAATATTCTCCCAATTCAGGAACTAAACACAGAAAACACAGAATACACAAATTTTGCTTTTTATAAATACCCTAAAAGTTGGTTAGAACCATTATTTTTTCTTGCTCAAAAATAAAGAAAAATATTTTGAGGGATATGTTTCCAATTAAGTTATGCTTCCAGTTAAGTTATTATCCATGGGAAACATTTTTTGGAGCTCTCAGCCAATCTGAAAAAAAATTACTTAACTCTGATGTGAAAGGGTGGCGTTCAGACAAGGAGCCATTTTTGGATTGCTAGGATGTATTTTGATCTGATGAGATTCCTGAGTGACATGCTGGACACTGTGTGCCAGAGGGCCTGACTTGATGGATGTGGGTATTTGCATTGCTGAATAAACACCTAGAAAGAGGAGTGTGATGATTTTTGTATCCCACAAGCTGTATGGTCTTTATGGGGTTACAGAGAAGCAAAAATTTATGTATCATCATCTCACTGCTTCTAAATATTTGGTGATGCTTTGCATGCGAGAGATGGTGATTTTAATAAAGACTGTGTCATACAGCCTGGTTAGCTTCCTGCCATTGCTGCTCAGTTGTGTCTCTTCTGGGATTTTATATATTTTTTTAGTCAACTTATTATTAGTGAACTTAGGGTTAGAAATACTTTCAATTCTCTGCTGATCATTTGGGGAAGATGGTAGCAAACAATCTTCCATAAATAGTTCAGGATTTTTTTGGGAATAAAATGCTGTCAGAGTTTTGAGAACTAAGCATTTCAATGCCAAAATGCCAGGAATAAACAGAGATTTAAGAATCAAAGTATTTTGGTTTTAAAAAAGCCATTTTTATTGTGAGAAAAGGGTAGATGTATGCCTTTGAATTAACTTCATTGTGATCTTCCCTTTGTGTTCATCCTCTTCTTTGTTGTGCTCAATCTTTGTTTAAATGAATAATTCAAAGAATTTAAATTAAAATAAAGAGTTTAAATAAAGGATTGTGAAATAAAGAATTGTAATTACATGAACTCCTTGAACTTGCAAGTTGCTTAGGGGCCAAAGAGAGATAGCAGGTGTTGAGTAAAGGTGGTTTGGTCTCTTTGGAGTTGAAACAATTCCTCTATGTGCAGCCAACATGATTTTTCCTGACCTCTGTTGATGGATTTAAGAACCATATGAGTACCAGATATAAAATACTAACGTGTATTTTGTGAAATGGAATCCTAAATTACAGATGTGATGAGGTCATCATAACAGAAATCAATGACAACTTCATTATGTGTTTGCGACCTGCAGGTCAATTAAGTCAGCAGTTTTGGAGACAAACTACATGTCAAACTACTTGAAAAAAGAAATTCAATTCCTGGTTTTATGTTAGGATAGTCATCTTGGCAAAAAGAGAAAATAATAAACAAGGTCAAACCTTTTTCTTCGTCCTCCTTCAGTCATAATGGCCTTTTCCTCCATCTTCCTTCAATCATATTGGCCTATTGTCTTAAGATGTGAAGAAACCAGGACCAGACTGCTGTTGGGATATTTTTCCCCCATTTAGATGAAATGCTAGGTCTTGCTAGGGTGCCAGAATGATTTTGCAATATTCTGGTAGCACCTTTACTTTATGAAAGCCCTCTACTGTGAGATGCTTCTGCATGCTCCTTCAAGGGGGCAAGTATATGCAGAATAACTTCATCTGTTGAAGAAGACAGATACAACATGCAAACAGTTTAAAACCTATTTTATTTGATTTTATTAATGTTCTTGTTCTTAAGAGCTTGCATTTGCCAGACGCATCGTGCAAATCACCTGCCAATATTTCCTGTAATTAACTGTTTATAAAATCTTGTTCTTGACAATCTCCTGGGCTTTATGTGCATGAATATTGACTGGTGGAGGGAGAAGTGGTAAATTGCCTGATAAATGTCAGCCCTTTGTGGTAGGAAATGGTGCTGTATCGTTCTCATATCTCAAAGTCTCTGTTGTTTCCTCACTGTTTCCAAGGCTCTGTGTTTGGCTTCATTTGAACTCAGTGCCATAGTGCCATGTCATTTTGGCCAGCACTAATTGTCAGAATGGGGTGTGTGTTTTGTTAGAAAGATGAAATGAGTCATTGTCTATATTTTAGTGTTCCTTCTGGAAGCTGCCCAAATAAATTTCTTGGTAGCATTTCCAAATGCTGTAGAATTTTCGAAGTGCTTGAAGATTTCAAGGGAGAAACAAAGCTTGTGGGTTTCATAGCATATTAAATAAACTTACACAGTAGTTTGGGTTGTGCTTGTTGCTGTGGTTTGAAGGAAAAATAATAGCACAAAAGGGCTTTACTAGACAAACTCTGGCAGATTTTGCTTCAACAGCTTAAGAAATGGCTGGCTGTTGACATCTTGCTCCATTTTGTAGGAGGTGAGTGCCCCAGCACCTTCTCCCAAGAGATGGAGCATTGGCTCCACGTGAGGTTAATACCTTCCAGAACTGCTGCAGCCAGAGCTGCCAAAGCAGGCTTTCCCCTGCAGCAAGGAATGTTTTCAGCTGGGACCTGATCCAGTCAAAATTCCCGTTCCTGTAAAGCATTGGCTTGGTAGGAACAGCCTGAACAAGCATGTGGGCCTATTATCCATTGAGTGTTGAGACCTTTGGTCTCAATCCTTTGGTCTGGGTCTGCCTGGTCCCTAAGGCTGAGCAGGATAGTCTCTCACCCTTTCATAGAGCAATCTTGCTTCCATTGACTTCAAACTCTGGAAAGGGCACGCTTACTTAGTGCATTTTCCAGGCCTGGCAGTGATCCATGGCTCACAATGCACAGGTATGCAGAACTTATCTGAACACAGAATGCTTTTGAGATGGAATTACATATTTTGCGTTTTTATAATAGATGGAATAAGGACTGTTTCCTACTGCAGCTTTTCAGTGCTCGTTCATTGAATGCCTTCTCTCAGCTGATCTGCTGTAACCTGTCCCTGTCACCTGGAGAGGTGGCAGTTGATGTGCATAGGTTGAGCAGCCAGGTTTCTGTCCTTGGTCCCTTGTCAGTGTCTCAGACACCTCACTGCCCTGCACAGGGTCCTGCTGCCAAAGCTGGCAGGTTCCTGGTGGGCTTGTTGCCTTGAGTGTTCTGTCATGTGCTCTGGACTAATGTACACATGAGCAGGAGCTGAGGAAGGTGTATTAGGGAAAGGGTGCTCACAGGGGCAGTGCACCATGACCAGGGAGGCAGATGATTTCCCCTTTTAGCCCTGTCCCACCTTCCCAAGTGAAGTGTTCCTGCCCTTTGTTCCAAGGGCTGCTCCGTCAGTTCAGACACCAGTGTGAACAACAGCAGTTCTGCTGAATGCCTTCTCACTCCACCCAGGGTTTAGTTCTCTGAAGATTTGATTACAGTGTAAATTTTGGATTACAGTCCACCAAATGTAGCTGTTTTCATAAATATTCCAAACCCAGAAGCTGAGCCCAGAGTAAAGGGAATGATGTGCTCTAAACAGAGGCACTGGAATTCTGCTGCTCAGCTCAACAGACAAATAGTTTCACATATTGCTTCTGTTTCCCAGTGTGTCTGTTCCAAATAATATCTGAAGGCTTAGGTTCACCTGGTCTGCATGTGGCTGCCTTTGAAGCCCCGTTCCATGCTGCAAATGCAAACTAAGATGTTTTTCCAGTGTACAAAGAGGTCAGATGTAAGAAGCAAACCATTTACATTGAACATGTAAACCTCAGTGTAAGCTTTTATAAATTTTTATAAAAATTGGGAGAGCTTGAAAAAGCATAAATGGAGTGAAGCAAGAGCAGAGTTTGGTCTGTATACCAGAATAAATCCTGCATTGTGTGTGCAGTATCTCCCTGCCACACATCTGTCTGTGTGGCTGCCCTGATTATTTATGTTGCTCCTTTTTCTTAGTTTTAATAATTGCAAAGTCGCCTTCTTTGGGGAACTAATAACTAAAACATTTTTAATGCAAAGAGGAATTGCTGAGTAGAGAACTAATATTAGCACACAAATTGTTGGACATAGGCGGAAAAATGGAGATAGCTGCTGTTTTCCTCTGACAGTTCTAATAAATGCATCCTGCTCTGTCAGAGAATTATTTTGTTCAGCTTTGCTGCTGTTTAAAAGTGCTTGGTTGCTCTGGTGCTTCATGGTAGTGAGGCTGTCCATTGGTGTGACAGTCATTTTAATGCAGTCCTATTTAGCAGGACATGACTTGCTAGTATGAATGTTAATGTCTCCTGGTATCACAAAGTGGCTTAATCAGGTTAGATGCCATCAGTGCTGAATGAGTTGAAGTGACAAATAGTATCACTGGGTTACTGGCTGAAAGAGTGAAGGCAGGAAAGATGTCACCTAGAGAGTGTCAATTCATTTAGGACACCTTTGTTTTAAGTGGTGTGATGAGTAACCCTGCACTGAAAACTCTTTTGCAGAAAGCATGGTCTTACTCTGAAGTGTCACTGGGTGTGCAGGGCTGCCAAGCAGTGCTGCAGCTCTTGGGTATAACGCTCATGGGTTGGAGAGGTGGTCTCTGTCTTTTGTTTCCACCCCAGATATTGGACATAATCTCTCAAAGGTCTGCTCTCGACTTGTGAATTCAACTTAGTCTCAACACATGAAATGCACTGCTAGCATTGCCTTGGCTGCAGGATTACCTCATGGCTCTGATGTGCTTTTACAGGGGAATCTGATCTTGTGCCATGCTGAGAAACCCCTGCAGTGTGATTCATCCCCTCAGACAGCCTTTCATTATGTTTCAATATTTATTTTTTACCTTGATGAATCCCAGTTTAACAAAATGTTATTCTCAGCATAGTTCTCATGTCACCGACTCAGTTGTATGAATGGATGTTTTTTCACAGGTGTGAAAGCTTTCTGTAAAGGTTTGAGATTCCCCAGGCAGGCCACATGTGGTAGGAGTGATGCCTGAAGGCTGCTCTTGGTGCTCTGTGCTGACCACCCTGGTCTGGAGCTCCGAGTGTCCTGCATGGATGGGGACAAGCAGTTTGCTGGGTGCTGTTCTGAGTATCTTGGTCAGTATTTGAGCCTCCATCCCAGGTGCATTTAGGCTCTGGGAACATCAGAGGCTGTGCCAAAGCCCCTTCCTAGTGGTAGCATTGAAGCTTGGCCTCCTAGGACACTTGTCACTGAGCAAAGGTCACTGGTGTCCCTGGAGAGCACAAGCTCTTTGGATGTGAGAAGTGTCTGGGGATTGTCTGGTATTAAGATTTTATGCTTGGAAACTTCAACTGTGTTTGCAATTCTAGAAACTGCTTGGTGTCTCTGGTGGCAGTATCTGGCCCTACTGCCTTGAGCTAGAAGTTTGTCCTCTCCTTTGTGGCTGCAGATGCAGATAGAGAATTTGGAATACCATGAACAAAGGGGACCGGTAGTGGGGAGAAGCTTGTTAAAGACATCTTGGAAGAATTCTATTCAAAAATATCTCCTTTCTTTTTGAGAATGTCAAATGAATGCCTAGTATGTAAAAAGAAAAAAAAAAAGACAAAAATGTCACATGAGTATCTGGATTAAAATTAATTTTAAGAAGAGATAAGAAATACTCTTCCAGACATGCTATGGGTGTGATGTGGCTTCCCAGGTTTTGACTGGATTGCAGACTGGGATTTTCTGGTCTGCTTTTTCAGCTACAAAAATTATACTTGAGCTAATGTTGCTCCATTGCATATATTAAAAAACATAAGTTATTAATTTATGGTGAAGCCCTAGCTATTGCTGGATGTGATACTGTTCTATCTCTTCAATACTTGGTAAACCAGTGAAAGATGAAACCGTGCAAGGGAATGATGATAACATAAGGAAAGATTTAGCAGTTTCCTTTACTGTGTACTTAAGATATTGTGGTGAACATACCATGGCACAAACTGCTACTTCATTAACTATTTTCTTTAATGGTTCTCACTTAAAAGGTAGGAGTGTAATAGCAAAATTTGCTGATGATGGGCATTTGCTGGTAGGGGCATTATCAGTACAGCAGAAATATTGTGCAGGTATAATGGAAAAAGTTGGAGGTTTTCAGCAATAGGAAATGGAGGAAATTTATTAAAGTGCAATGTCAGTCACATAAGAACATAGAGTAGTTCTTACTACAAACTCATCAGTTGGTCTTTTATTCCAGTGACACCCTAGAGATTCTCAGAGTATTTCCTATAAGGTTTGCAAAATGTGATTTGGAAATGTGCGTCCATCCTGAATATTTTAAAATCAGTATATGGATATCTTCAAGTAGGGAAAATCTCTGTAATTAATTATTAATAGGGTGACTTGTAATACCAGTGACTAAAGCTGTTGAAACTGCAAATGTAATTGCAGGGTGCAGAAACTGAAGATGCTTCCACTAAAGATGAACTATTTGACTCATGCAGTCAGTTTTATAATCTCTCTCTCCTTTTTTTTTCCTTTTTATTATTTTTAACCAGGTCAGCCAGTTCAGGCAGCTCTATTCCAAAGTGATCAATGATAAGCATGATGATGTTATGGCAAAGTTTGGAGCAATCCTGGCACAAGGCATTTTGGATGCAGGTAATTCCCCAAACATTTAAAGCTGTAAAAATTTCTTAAACTTGTTTGTTTGCAATCACCGTAAGAGCAAATTTCATTTGGGAGATGAAGTGCTGGTTTTATGCCTGTCATGTCATAGTAGCAAGAAATCTCAGTTTTCAAGGAATTTTAGCTAATTAAAGAAATAAACCTTGTTTTGTAGTTTCAGCTTGTATCAGCATGTTTCTGCTAGGAGAGACTCAGCCCAGTCATTGGGGCTGAATTCATGTCCAGAAGTCTGGACAAATATAGTAATTTTTCTCTAAGTCTGTTTTGTCACCCTGCATGTTGATTTATTATAGCATGATAGGTTGCTTCTTTATTTTTCTAAATCATCACCTACTCCAGAAATTCAGAAATCATGTGGTATCCAGTCCTCATATTTTTCTTTTTCTGTTAAGACTTTACATAACCACTTTTAAAAATCGTATGTCAGTTTTTTTTTATATATATATATATATATGTCTTTAATAACTGGTTTTTGCTACTTTCATGATTATTAAAAGAGATTGCACAAAGGAGGAAGCACAGTTAACTGCATCAGTGTTTTTTCAGAAGACCCAGTTAGTTTCACAGACTACCACTATGTTTTTCTAGCAAAGAAAACATCATTTCATGAATGTTAATGACTAAATGTTGAGTCAGGAATAGGATTCTCTAAAGCCATCAGCATTTCACAAGGGCTGAGTTGCAGGGCCTGTTAAGGACAGTTTCTGTAAGCAAAGAGGACAGACAATGTTTTGAATTTTTCCTTCTGCTGAGGTAGCATTTGTACAGCGCTGTGTCTGTCAGTGGCACTTCTTTTGCAAGTTTCCGAACACAGTTTCTCCCATCTGGTCTCTTGTGCTGAGGCCTTCTCTTGCCATGCACCTCCTTATCCCCTGTAATAGGCAAAAATAACCTGGTTTTTCTTGTACTCTTGAGATCAAGATTAGTCCTGAAGACCACAAGCGAAGGAGCCTCAGGATTTGTCTCTGTGCTGTGGCTCAGGCACAGCACCCTGCAGTGTGGGTACAGGGTCTGTCTGAAATCTCTGCATCTCCAGGCTGTGCTGTGGGGGAGGAGGACGTGGTGCTGCCTGCACCTCTCTGCATGGAAGCAGGTTTAAAAAGCTTCCCTGGTGGCCATGTGAGTGTCAGGCTGCTCTGTCACAAGCCTGCTCAGTAACAGACACCACCTTCATGCCTCCTGGGAGCCACTCCTGGGGCTCAGACTGAGCAATGTTCTTGGCACAAGACTTTCAGAATAATTTTGGTCATTCCCATACTCATAGTCAGTTGCTGGGAAGCCAGAGGGATTTTTCTCTCAGCAGTACAGACCTGTTTTGAATTCTGACCCTTAAGATTAAATCATAAAAATACAGCTAAAACCTTATTTGTTTCCTGTGTCACTCATATATTGTATAATGATTTGGAAACCAGAAATGTCCTGTTTTAATAAACTTTATGGGAATTTATGCCAACTTTTACTTATTTTTCTTGCTGAGAGACTCAGGGAAGGCTGTGAACTCCTTTTCTTAACCTATTGCCACTTTCATTAGAGCCTCCTAAAAGAAAAAATTCTTTTTATCCTTCCTATACAGCTTGAAGTGCTTATCTGAAACAATGAGTTATAGAATTTAATTATCAGGAAGAAAATGTTCTTTCTGCTATCTGCCACAGTTGGGGCAATTGAACTTAGTTTTTTGTTGTGTCTTTTTTGTGGGGTGAGGAGAAAAGTCCAATTCTCTTCCAATGACAGAGTTTGAAGTGCAAGATTTCTAGTGTATGACTGGGAAATGATGCGATGGAGGTGGGATTTTTGCTCTGACAATGAGGCAGCCATTTAGGCTGGTAGCTTAATGGAAGGAGTGGGGTACCTTGGGAGCACTGAAGTAGAAATTAAGAATTTGGTCATTGCCTAAATGATAAGCCCCAGCAGCAACATTTTTCTTTCATAAATTTTGTGTCTACTTTTTTCTTATTTTAACTTAGTGTTTGGGGTTTTTCCCCAAACCCCCCTTGCCCCGGTGGCAGTGTTAATTTTGGGAGATGGACCTTATAGTACTACCCAAGGATCCCTGAAATTTTTTCTTTAGTGTTTTCTGAATTTTTTTTTCCAGGCTATTTTTTTTATTCATCCAGCCAAAGATCTGGAATGTGTTCCCTTCCAGGCAGTCAGGGCTGGTATTTAATCATGAAGATAAATCACAATTGTACAGTACTATGTCTCCCCACCTTTCCTGCTCCCTGCAAAATCCTGGGAGTGAGGGTGGACTGTTTCTGGGTATAAAACAGCAGAAAAAACTAGCATGACAGCATGTTTTGAATATTAAATCTGCTGCTTATTCGGGAAATTCCAGAGATTGGATAATTATAGGTTTTATCTGAATTATAGGTTAAAATTCTGAAAATTAAAGTGCAAAAGTTTGCAAAAGTCCAATTAAGCTGCTTGTGCAATATTTACTGGGCTGCTTGATTCAGAATATCTGCTGATAACCAGGGCCTGGTCCTGACATAGTGATGCAGTAAAATAGAGTTCAAAGTGAATATGGGGGAGAAGACCAGAAATTTGAGTGTGCAGTGCTTGACATGTTTAAGGATAACACAAAACGTCAGGCAGTCCCTCCACAGTGCTGTGGCAAATTCAGGTGAAAGGGCAAGAGATTGCTATCAGAGAAAATACTTAGCAGCAGAGCTGACCTAGCATTAGAGAAAGACAAGACCATATCTTTGAATCTCTTCAGAGATGTAGCAGGAAGGAGTTTTCCTGTCAAACAGCAGGAGATCTATTGCTACCCCAAAAGGAAGAGGAAGGAGATAGAATGTAGGCAGGGCGTCCTACAGGAGGGCATCAAAATGTCCCACCTTCCACTGCCTCTGCTGGGACTAACCCTGACAGATACCCAAGCTGACAATATTGCTTCAGTCAGGGCTTTCATTAGTTTTGGCAGCAAAAGAAAATTCTGTCTGTCTTTAAAACTCAGACAGCTCCATTGCTGTCTGGCCCTGCCTGAGGTGGCTGTTAGTGCGAGCCTGGGAAAAGCTACTCCACTTTGGGATTTTCAGCTACCAAGAGGCCTGACAAGTGGGTGTTTGTATTTTAACAAAGTTAACCTCCCTGCACCGGGTCTTGTCAGCCGTAATGGACTTGCCTGGTGCCCTCTTCAATTCAATGCACTGTGTTTATCAGCAGACAGAAGATCAGATTAACACTTTCTCACTCTGTCTGCAAGTCTAGTCTTTCAATTTTATTTCTAGCTGGATGTTTCTGCACTACATCAACATATGGAGTTGTTTAGGTCTCTGCTTTGCAAGTACAAATCTAAGACTTGGTTGTCTGGCAGAGATGTAATTTTGCAGCAAAGGCTGCAGGAGCTTGTCTCTGTGCAGCTTAGATTGATAATGTCTAGAAACTTCTGAACTTCTGAAGTTGCTGCTGTTTACATTTTTTTTTCTACTGAGATGGTGTAGAATAAAAACCTAGGCATATTTCTTCTGAATAACTGATAGTTCAAGGAGGCAGTCACAGAAAAAGAAGTTTCTATATGCTTGGCTGTATATGCACTGTGTTCCTCCTGAGCCTTGTCTTGGGGATCATTTATATGCTGTGTTTTAAAACTGTTCATGGCAGAAGTTTGCCTTTTTCTCTCCCTCTCACCGCCTGTGCTTTTGTCTAACCCGTATCCTGGCAAAATGAACATGGAAGAAGGGCTGTATTCCCTGATTGTTTGGGTACTGTAGAGCAGTGTGGTTGCTGTGCTGTACATCTGTTTTACTGAGTAAGCTGAGCTCACAATAAAGGAGGGAAGTGTATTCCAAAGGAGGAAACTGGCAGCACTGTGGTCTGGCTTGCCCTGTGCAGCCCTTTGACAGCAACTGTTTGAGATTCATTGCTCAGGTGTCTCTGTGGAGTACCCAGGAACGAATAATTCACTGACTTTTATGATTCCTTACAGGGGGCCATAACGTAACCATTTCACTGCAGTCAAGGACAGGACATACGCACATGCCTTCTGTGGTGGGGGTTTTGGTCTTCACCCAGTTTTGGTTCTGGTTCCCTCTGTCACACTTCTTGTCACTGGCGTTCACTCCAACCTGTGTCATTGGCCTTAACAAGGATCTTAAGGTATGTAACGACAAGAGAGATGAGACTGAAAAGTTGCTTGGAATATTCGAGTGGTCTGCAAGGCGTGTTCATGGATTTTTTGGTTCTCTTTGCGTGTTTCCAACTTGTTTGTGCCAGAAAAGGTACTAACTGGAAGGAATCTGAAAAATAGGCTTAAATTGCGGAGCTGTCGGTGGGAATGGGAACAAGAAAAATGTAGAGAGCAGACTGACCTCTTTACTTCAAAGTAGCTTAGAAAGAAAGGAACTCTGTTTAGAGTATTTTGGCAGAGGGCACCCCATTATCACTCTTGAAGGTCAGGGTTATTTTTTAAAAAGTGTCTTGCCCCCCTGGCCTCCCAGATAAATTATGTGACATTCTCCCTTAGGAGAGCTAGCAGTGGGAAAAGAGGATTTGTTTGGATTCCTTGGGGAGTAAACATTAAACTGAGCAGCCATGGGTACTGCACTTTTCTTGTGCATCTGTTCTTCCAGCTATCAGCTATGGTGCAGCCCCTGTAAGCTGTGTACCATGCTGGGTCTCCTGTGCTGAAGAACTAAGCTAGGAAGTTCCACAAAAAAGCTGCTGGATATGGCAGCATGGGGGTGTTTAAGAACTTGGATTGGCTATCAAAAGATGCTTTCTACTCTTGCTTAAGGAGCCAAGAGTAAGAGAAGGTGTGACACTGGTAACTCACCCCCAAAAGTAGAGTCCTTTGGCAGGAAGGGAATGTCAGTGCTTGGTTTGCCTTCGCGTGCATTGACAGAGCAGATCTTCACTTAGATCTTAAACCAATTTTGTGTTAATACACACAAACACAGCAACAACATCAAAACCACAAAAGCTTTGAAGCAATGAAAACAAAGCATGGTGTGAATAGGATAGAGTGTACGGAGAGGGCTAGGAAAGCTTGCCAGAGTCAAATTATAGAATAATTAAATAACATTGTTCTAGTTGAACCACTGCCACTGATAACAGTTTCTCAGCTTCCGGAGAGGGAGAAGGGGAAGCTTGTATTCTTTAGAGGATCTGTGTTTGTCTCTGCTGGAAGGAAAATGAAGCTAAAGTAATTATTCTGCTATGGATTTTTCCCCTACTTTTCTAGTTTCTAACATTGTTTTAAACTCTTTGTCTTAGATGCCAAAAGTCCAGTACAAGTCCAACTGTAAGCCGTCCACATTTGCCTACCCTCCGCCTCTTGAGGTACCAAAGGAAAAGGAGAAAGAAAAGGTATTTGAGCTGGCTTTCTGTGTAAAGACTAACCCCTTCTCCCTCCTAGTATAAACATTGACTTTGGTGGTACTACTAGAGAATCTAAAGAGCAAAGGAAAAATTGGCAGGTGCTGTAGTCTCTGAAAGAGAATTCTAGGTAAATTTTCCTGCTGTGCCTGGGACTATTAATGATTGTGGCATACAAGTACTTTGCTATTGAATTGCTGCAACCTCCCTTGTCTGAAGTGGTCAAGCAGAAGAATTGAATGATAAACCTGCTTTCCATGCCCTACTGACTTGTATGTGCAGCACCCAGCACAACAGGGTCCTTTTCTGTGACTTGAGTTCCAAAATGCTACTCCAGTGCAACTGCTGAAAATATTAGGTAGGACACTTCTCAAATAGTCCCATATGGAAGCAGCAGTGGGCCCATGTGTTAGAATAATAGCTGTCAGCTCCATGGATTGCAAAAAGGTAAGTGTGGCACTGAGAATATCTTGGTATTGAAAAGGAGAAGATGAGACCTGTGGGGTCACAAGCGGGACAATAGTGGAAGCAATTTGTCTCCTGGCACAGGATGGTAAAAGCTGTTGAGCAGAGCACAGCAGTGGGCAGAGCAGCCCTTTGGGAACAATTGCAGCAGTGGAGACCTCAGGCATGTCATGCTGATGAATGACATGGTGTGAAAACTGTAAAACATTTTACCAGAATTTAATGCTGGACAGGACAGATTTCCAGGCCACCAAGGAATCAAGAAATTAACTCTGATGAAAGGCAAGGCTCACTGCTTATAGCTGTTTTCTTGCCTTTGAATAGGATGTGAATTGGACAAATCTTTTCTCTTTAAACTTCCCTGGACAAAAGTTAAAATGTTCCAAGAGCCCACATTTATTCTCACCAGCAACGTGAAAAATGCTGTTGCTCCCTGACCCTCTCAGAAAGTTTCTGCCATTTGTTCCTAAAAGACTCCAGCCTGAGGGGCTGAAACTCTGTTGGGTCACACTGAATGCCTCATTTCCATATCCAGGTTTCCACTGCTGTGCTGTCCATCACTGCAAAAGCCAAGAAGAAGGAAAAGGAAAAGGAGAAAGAGAAGAAGGAAGAGGAAAAGATGGAAGTGGTAGGTGTATACAATGAAACTTAAATGTCTTCTCCCCTCCCCCCCCATAAATGTGGAAGATGTGTCATGAAAGTTGACACCCACTTATCTCTGTCCTCTTGCCACCTGTTATGAGCAAAGCACTGACACACATTGCTGCAGACACTGGCTAGCACCTTTAGTCTGTGTGTGCACTGTTAAAAGCAAGAGGTGCTATTAATTGTGAATCTGTTATTTCTGAGAAATAAATCTTCCTCAGTGTTGTTAAGTAACTGACTTCCTTAAAGACAAAAGCTTGTTTTTACAGGCTTATGTGCCTTTAACTGCATGAACCTTATGAGTATTATTTCATTACCTGCTGGTTTTAGACCCAGAGGAATTTTATCTCTTATTGAAGTAATTTTCTTACTAATGCAGAAAAGGCTTAGTAATTTCACATCCTTGGGACCTCTGACCTTTTAAGAAGAAGTGTTGTAGCAGTTGCTTGATCGTGTCTAATTCACCTGGGGAGCACTGAAGAGTTTAAACTTTCCGGTTTTGCACATGCTTAACCTCCTATTCTGAAACATTCACCTTTTCGGCAGCAGTCTCTTATGTGCTTTGCCCATCTATCAAAATGCCAACCATTTATCCACACCCAGCTCAGAATCAGCTGAGATTTGAGCACAGATTCCATATGCTGCTCAGTAGTTACGGTGATTGCTTTGGTCCTCTGACGATTTCTTTCAGCTCATAGACCTGACACTGGAAGTTGTCATCCTCATCTATCAATAATGTGTCATCCTGGAGCAAGCTGAGTAATGGAGAAATGAATTTTTGGTGGTTGCTGTAATTTGGAAGGCATATGGCAGCTAAAATTCTTGCAGTACTGACAAAAGACCCTTTCTTTTGTGCCCTGCTCATAAATGCAAACATTCCAAGAACAACTGTAAGCTGAAAGTGCATTGTGGACTCATAGAATTCTTTAGGTTTGAAAGACCTATAAGTCCAACTTAAATGCCAGGGTCACCAGCAAACCATGTCCCCGAGTGCCACATCTACACATCTTTTAAATACCACCAAAGATGGTGACTCCACCACTCCCTTGGGCAGCCTCTTCAAGTGCTTGACAACCTTTTTAAAGAAGAAATTTTTTTAATATCCAACCTAAACCTCCCATGGCACAACCTAAACCTCCCCTGGCACAACCTGAGGTCATTTCTTCTTGTCCTGTGTCTTGTTACCTGGGAGAATGACCCCCACTTATCTCCACCCCCCCGTCAGGGAGTTGTAGAGGGTGATAAGGTCCCCATTGAGCCTTCTTTTCTCCAGGCTGAGCCCCTCCAGCTCCTTCAGATGCTCCTCATAGGTCTCGTGCTCCAGTTCTGTTGCCCTTTTCTGGACACACTCCAGCACCTCAATGTCTGTCTTGCAGGGAGGGGCCCAAACTGGACACAGGGTTTAAGGTGTGACCTCACCAGTCCCAAGTACAGGGGACAGTCACTGCCCTGTCCACACTACTGCTGACACAAGCCACGATGCCATTGACTTTCTTGGTCACCTGAACACAGGCTGCCTCACGTTCAGCCACTGTCAACCAGCACCCCCAGATCCTTTCCGTTTTGGCCTCTTTAAATTTTAGTCTAACAAATCCCACACATGTGCCGTAAGATCAAACATCTATATGTAAAATAACCTTCCTAGCCCTACATAGGTGTGGCCTCATTGTAGGCACTGAATGTCATGCAGCTGGCCCAGAAAATTCATCATCTCATGCATGCAAGCTATAATACCTGGGTTTGGGGATTTTTTTCCTTTGTCAACTTTCCTTGTCACCAAACATTGCCTTTTCTTTGAATAATTCTTACAGTTCTATGTACTAAGCAAAATGTGCTGAATAGATGCATATTTCTTCTAAAATTGCTACACCCTACATTTAAGTGCAGGTGTTAAGAGGAAGCAATATATTAGAAGGGGTTCACATGTTGTGTCCATGTATGTGTCCAGATTTTTGAAAAGTTTCCTTGGCTGAATCAAGCAGAAAAAGAAGGATAGTAAACAAGGAGCTTGCTGCCACCTGCTGTGTTTGAGTTGAGAGTTTTGCCATTGTCCTAATGTTTTAGACATATCATTGCTTTCCCATTTTCCTCTTATGCCTGTTATATGACTAGTAATCCATAGCTTCCAAGAGATCTGCAGAGCAATAAGCAAGTGCTGTGCCAGAGAAAGTCCTGTCTGCTCTCACAGGACATGCCATGCATTCAGTGGTGTTCCTGATAGTTTCCTATTGGTTGTTCCCATCTTTTCTGCTTTCTTTTTTTTGTTTGCTATTCAAATGTTTCTGAGCAAGAGGGAAAAAATGACCCACCTTTTGAAGTATGTAAAGGGTACTGGTTTTTTTCCATCTGCTTTTCACCTCTAGCTGCTGAGTCATTGGTAAGGGAGGGATTCACTGTCATTCCCTACTGAGTTGCTGAGGTCGAGTCATTTTGGGTGAACTGCTGTCACTACAAGTAGTGTGAAATGTCAGTGACAACTTTATAGCTGCAAAAATACAAGGGCAGCTTTTGGCAGTTTTCTTATGCTCGGTAATGATATTAAAGAATCTTCAGTTGTGACAAAAAGTAGTGAGTGAGTTTACAGAAAAGATAGGAGAAAGGGAAAGCAGAGGTTAAACTGTTCCACTGCTACCTCTTGCTGAACTTGCTTTCATCTGCAGCAGAGAATGAGGCATTGCTTTGTTGAGAGCACTTAGATCCACGCTGGCATTTTCTGTGCCAGCTGATAGATAAATATTAGCATGTTCCTCACCAAAATAATAGTTTCTCACCACACTCTGGAATTGCTTCCTGACTGTACGTTACCCTGCTGAACTGTGAAAGGTTAGAGGTAACTGCTGAAATCATGTTGATATTCTCTTCCCCTCCACAGGACGAGAATGAAAAGAAGGATGAAAAAGAAAAGAAAAAAGAGCCTGAACCCAACTTCCAGCTTTTGGACAACCCAGCCAGAGTCATGCCTGCTCAGCTCAAAGTTCTCACTATGACAGAGAGCTGCCGGTACCAGCCTTTCAAACCAGTAAGTGTCAACTTCCCAGTCCGTGTGCTTGGCAGAGCATTCCCAGTGCTGGGCTTGTGTGTAAGGCCCAGAAGTCCTGTGTGTACATGAGAACTCACAGCTGATGCAGCACTGGAATGTGAGATTTGCTGCAGAGATTTGCAGCTTTGCTGTTGTCATATTTCCTTTTTTAATGTCCCTCTCTGCAAATGATCACATCCAGTTCTAGTTGGGGGAAAGTCAGAGCTGCTGCAAACATTTTCACCATGCTGATGCTGCTTTATTTATTCTTTTACCTGTGTCAAATGTGCGGGCCAAAAATCAACAATCAGACATGCTCTGTGTATTAATGACATTGTTGGGAACATAAAGACTGAGCCATGATCTTTAAAATAGGCTGAGAAGTTGTACAGTTTAAGTGTCAAAGCAGTGAAATACATTAGGACTTGTGCTGGAGCTTTGTTACCCTGCAGTGAGATTTATACCTATATGGAGGGCTTTTTTCATGGAACATATTTTCTATTGAGTTACATCTGGCTTTAGAAAAGTTCCTTCAGCTCCTACAAAGATAGAGAGCATGTGATTGTCAGATGGAGAACGAAGAAGGTCTTCTAGCACTCAGCCCAAGGGGTAACTAACTTCTCTGTGAGATGCTCAGATATATTGCAAATCTGATAAGCTGGCTCCTGAACTGTAAATCTCCTGAGTCAAAGTCTTCTGCCCTTTGTTTTTGTTCAAGAAATAACATGCTTGACTTAACCCCATTTCCAGGATTACACATGGGAAAATGGTGTGCAGTAGTAATAATATGTTTTCCTGGAAAATGGTGATGTTTTTAATAAATGGATTTCCTGGAATTCCATCAGCACATTGGAATTCTCTGTGCACTGTTCCCTTTTGAAACATCTCCTTTAGCAAAGCAGTGGAAGAGTTTTTTAGTTTCTACCCTTTAAAACAAGGTGACCCAACTGTCATTTGGATTGGGAAGATCTGCTGTGTGTTCCAGTAAGTGTCCACTCACTGAAGTGTGGACATACACAGCTGTTTGCTTCAGTTTCAAAAGAAGCAGAGTCCTTGGTGGGGCAGTTCAGTTTCCTGCCTTAAAGCCCCATAAATAGGTTTTGAAGATAACAGAACAGTGCAGTTTTTCGTGGGATTAGGGTGTGTAACCAAAGAGCCTCTTGGAATGGAGCCGTTCTTGACCTTTACTCTGCTTTGATGAATGCCAGAGTAAAAGACCTCTTTGAAATGCTGTTTATAGCCCGAAATCCTGCTATGGCCAAAGCCCTGATCCCAGCCAGGCGTGACACAGCACTGCCTCTTTGCGCCTTGTGTTTCACTCCCGGAGGTGCTTCAGCCTGCCAAGATGTTTGGTTGCGATCTTTGTAATTAATTCCTCTGTGTTTTTGTGATCACACTAATCTGGTGATCAGATTAGTCTCTGTTTCAGAGAATCTCCTGAGAGGCAGCTACACAGAGAGGCTTCACGAAGTATTGTAAACTTGAAAAGATGAGCCTTATAAAGCAATTACTGTTGAATTAGTTTTCATGTGGAAAGCCCCAGACTGGGATTGAGGTAAAGCTGTGAATCCAGATGTCGCTTTCTGTTGAGCTGAGACCTAGACAGAAGAAATATAAAAAGTAGCCAGGATAGACTCTGTCTTTTCCATGCCCTTATCAAGCAGAGATCCAGGTGAGTGTGAGATGCTTTGGTCTCTGAAACTCATTCCTGCTGAGGAATTTCATATGGCCTAGGGTAGACTCTGTGGCCACAAACACTTCACCACGAGGCAGAGGCAAGCAGCTGTAAATGCTCATGGCACTCATCTTGCAGCTTTCCATCGGAGGCATCATCATCCTGAAGGACACCAGTGAGGATATGGAGGAGCTGGTTGAACCCGTGGCAGCTCATGGTCCGAAGATTGAGGAAGAGGAGCAAGAACCTGAACCACCAGAGCCCTTTGAGTACATTGATGATTAAGACCTGAGGTACAGTGTAGTGTGCAGAGTTGTCTTTTTTAATCCCAGTGAAGGAAAAGCCTCTTTGTACCAACTGAAGCAGTTACCAGCACTCTTGGTTTACCTCTTTGACAGCTTCTGTGTCAGATTTAGAAACATGCTCTGTCCTAATTTTAAGAGTTTGGCAGCTTAGAAGTCCACAAGTTCACTGTTTTGGGTCAGGCCTGACCCAGTTATGTTGGATCTGCTCTCTAATCTGGCAGGCTTAACAACTCTTGAGTAGAGCCTGGCTGGGCAGAGAGCAGTGTAGGGTTCACAGGGGCTAGTCAGCTCCTGAAAGATGGTCCCAGAGGGGCAAGTAGTTTACATAACAAAGCTGTCATGTACTTGACCTCAGGGTGCCAGGATTTGTCAAAACAGAACTACTGTTCTGCTTCCTGGAGTTGCCTTGTCTTCCCAGCAATTCTGAGCAGAATTTAAAGATACTTCAGTCATGGACTCTGTGGTGCTCTCTAAGCCCCTTATATAATGCTAGTAGTAGATCTGTTTCAGGCAATAAATGGTGCAGTTCTCAGGTTTCTTGGTTAAAGTGCCTGAATGGATATGCAAATTTCTCACAGAGGCAGAAATCCAGTTGCTTTATTTCCAAATATGGGCTGGCATGTCTCAGGGCTCCCATGAGCAGAGATTATGCACTTGAATTTTTGGATAGGCAGGAAAACAAACTCCTTGCTAAAAACTATAAACATTGTGCCAGTGACAGGCTCGGGTGAGTGTGTGGGGCCAACCACAAGAAGCCTTAATTAAATACATTTGATTTTCTGGTTTCTCTCTCTCCTTCCTCCAGGGTCATGTCATCTAAAGAAGACACTGTGCTTGATATCAGAAAGACAGGCATGAAGACCTTCCTATTGAGATCTGATGTTCAGTGCATGCAGCCCCAATCTGTGCTGAGCTGAAGCTGATAGTCCGTGTTTTATGGCTGAAGAACAGATATATGCTATTTAGTGTACTCTTTCACAAAACTTTGTTTTCAAATAAATATATTAAAAACTCTTGACAGAAAACTTGCTTAAAAAAAAGGCTAACAAATTTTACTCTTCCCAAAAAAAAAAAAAAAAAAAGACTCAAGTTGTGCATCTTTGTCCAGCAGAGCTTGATTGACTGCTCCTCTGTACAGTCATCAGGATCTGTGCACACTTCTGCACTTGTTGAGGCTGAGCAAGGTCACAACTGCAGCCTGGCCCAGCCGTAGCACTGATGCCATAGAGGGTCTCTGCTTGCCAGCAGCAGCACAGATGAGGTCTGCTTCCAGATTCCCTCTGTGATCTTCCCCCTTGCTTATCCTGGTATTCATGTGATGGTGTGGGGCTGACAAAAGGGCTCTGGGTGTTAATGATGGGGAAATAGAGGCATGTTTCTCCTTGTTGCACAGAAACCCTTTTCTTTTGTGTGTGTGCTTTCACTGCTTTCACCAAATATGAGCAAAATAGGTGATATGAGCAGGTTACGTTGCAGGCCTAAATGGAGTGGACCCAGACGTGTAACTTGTCACACTGATGTGTATCATTAGCTAAGGGGGAATTTTAGTCAGGGATATGGAATGAGGAGCAGCCAGAAGGAAGGAATGGTGCTCCACCATTCACTATCCAGCTGGCCTTTCACCTTTCAGGCTGTAACACTTCAAAGAGTGTCTCAGCAGCAAGCCAGAGACTGCAGCCCTGGTCTGCTGCCAGCAAATGCTGGGTGAACCTCCATCGTTTGAAACAGCACGTAAATGGAAGGAGGTTTTTATTGTATCTGTGTGTGGGGTGAGTATTTTATCCATGTGAACATACCACAATCTCATGTGCATTGGTAATAATGGAAGACAAATCTTGCGTGTAGTGTCTTGGGAGCTTCTCCAGCAGATGGTTTATTTTGTTGAATGCTGCTATAGCAATGGGATAGTCTGGCTTTATTCTCTGCAAAGCTGAGGAATACTGAACAGAGATGTGGGACTGAAAGCCAGTTTTGAGTCCTAGGCTTCAGGCAGAAGTTCCTCAAGTTGAAATGTCTCAGGTTGCTGGTTAGAGTTTGCAGTTCTCAGCATCATCCAGATCTGTTCTCCAATGGAGTGGAGCCAAGAATGAGCCTGAAATGGCTACAGACAATGTTATTGTCAGTAAAGCTGGAAACAAAGAGGGGACCACTGCTCCAATCCCATGGTCAAACACCTGGCATTGTCGTGCAAGAAACAGAAGCTGGACAAATGTACATTGGTGAGTCTTCTGGTGCTGCAATTCCTTCCCTTTGAATGGATACCCATATCCCTTACTCCAGCATGTTCTGCCAATGCCAGCCAATAATGGTGTGTGGTGTTTTTTAGGTAATTTGTTAGTAGTGCCCTGTGTTGTAAAATACTGTGGAGAGGGAAGGACACTGGGAGGAGAAAACCCCTCATTTCAGGTTGTTCAGCAACCTACCAGAGTCCAGGTATTGCTAGAGGATTTCTAGAGTCCAAGTAGAAATGCTGGGAACAGCTGGCTCAGAAGTCCTGCATTGGTGCTTTGGCCAAGCTGTGAACACTGCTGCTTTTCATGGGATTTTTGGCCACACTTTTCTAATTGCAACAGATTTTTCAGGGTAATCAAAACATACCCAATGCTTGCTGCAGGTCCTCAGTGAGGCTGTGTAAATCTGTATGTGCAGAGCAGCTTCCACCAAGCCACTGGCTACTGCCTGGGGCACCATGGAGGACTCCTGATTCTTGTGCTAAATTATTCTCTTGTGCCTGTAAGATCCCTACTGCCTCTGGCATTGATGTTTCCCCAGAGCTCCCTTAACATAAGCAAATGTAAAAACCTCAGTCCCAAAATGATTTCTGAGCTGCTGTTTTGGGGCCAGGAGGTAAGGTTAAACACAGATTTTTAGAGGAGATTTTGGTGACTGTGGAAGAAAAAGGCCATGTGTGCCAGGCTGGGGACACCAAGAGGGAACTGGGAGTTGGCCTGTCCTCACTTCCCTATCTCTGTCACTCATTCTGCTTTTTCTCCACTGCATAAAAGCATGTGGGAAATGTGGCTTAGGATTGAGAACCCTCATAGAAAAGCATCCAGTATTTTGGCTTTCTCCCCCAGCTGCTGTTTTTTCCTCCCTGGACAGGAAGATGCTGGTCTGTGTCTCATGAGACACGTGTGTAGCTCAGGCTGTTTTCTCACAGGACAGTACTCAAAAGACTCCAGACAGGACTAGAAATGCTCCTACAGAGTGCTTTGGAGAGTTTGTGTTTCAAAACGTGTCCAGACTATGGAATGATCCCATACATGCAATTTTTTTTCCTAATCTCTACATAATTCCTCAGGCTGCTGAGGGTGCTGCTCTGTCACCACTTGAGGTCACGTGGAGCTTGAATGAGTTGCTGAGCTTTGCTCAATTTCCAGGGTGCCACTTGGGAAATTTGGAAATGGCCAACCTGTAAGTGTTGAAAACAATATAAGGAAGCTTATACAGCCCTAAGAGGGTTCTAGTAAACCTCTAGGAAGAGTTCTAGGAATGTTCTGGAGATACAACAGGAAACCTCCAGAAAGACTAGGAAAACATCAATGAAATGGCCAGGAAATGTCCAGAAATCTTCTGGAAAGGTGCTAGAAAACCTCTGAGAAAGCTCAGGAAACCTGTGGGATCCTGCCTCCGTGCTAAGGGGTCTGAGCAGTTTCTCTCGGGCAGATGAAGCCAGTACCGTGGGACTGGCTCAGTGCTTTGAATAATGTCATTTAGTTTCAGTGACTCATTAGTGCTGATTTCTGAGGAAGTGCTGCTCTCCTGGGCCTGTCTGGGGATGCTGCAGAGGGACCCACCCTGACTGTTTGTCAGGGGCTAATTGGACCTAAATACTCCTGACTTTGCCAGAGGGAGAGGCGGTGCTGACAGGAAGCCTGTTTCTATCCATCCTGACTAATGGGTTTCATCTCAATTAACCCTTGTGTGAATTAAATCACTTCTAAAGCATGCTGCTCTGACAGATCCCAGAGTCCCTCCAGGAGGCCCTGGAGATTTCCTTAGCCTCCTCTTTCCACTCCTTAACTCGAGTGCAAGCCCCCTGCTTGGCACCATGCTGGGGACTGGAAGTGGTGATGGAGATGTTGGAGGTAAAGCTCCCAAGGCAAGAGGTCTTCAAGGCGGGGGCTGAGAGCCCTACAGCCCCCCAGCATTGCTATCCCTCCCCTGCAGGCATTCAGTGGCCTCATCCTCTCACTATTCCCCATCACAGCAGTGTCACCTTCCCTATCTCTCCCCTTCCTTCCAGGGCCAGGCAGAGCTCTTCCTCCTTGCCTTTCAGTGTGAAGGGTGGGCACTGCTGATAATGACAATGTTGGCCATTTATCTCCTGCATCCTGGCGGCTGAAGCACCCTCCACCCTCACCCCTGCCAGATGCCAGCCAGCCCCAGGCTCTTCCCTTGCTTGCTGCTCTTGGCAGTGGTGACAGGTTGGGTTTTCAGCACAGCTCTGGGACCACCTTGAGCCTGCAGCAGTGGCAGGATGGGAGAGTTGGTAATCATGGACATTTCAGGACTGTGCAAGGCTTGTATTGTTTGCTTGTAACCTCTGATGGGACCAGTGGGCCTGAAGGCCTTCACCCAAGGGTGCTGATCTTTCGCCAGGGTGGTTTTATGTGGAAGCAAGGATCTTTGGTCCCTCAGTGAAAGTAACTGGTTGGGCAAACCTGGTTCAATGTGTTTCTCCAGCACTTGTGGGATTAGCCTGGCCCATGCTCTGTGTCTTGGGAGGAAATGCTGCCCCAGTCCCTGGAACTGGCTTGACTTGATTCTGAAATCCTGTTCTGTGGGCAAACGTTCCAGCTGGCAGCAGCCTGGATCTAGAGTTTTGTTTTGAGCTCCATATTCCAGTTCCTGGCATTGGTTGCACAGCTAAAACTCTGGGTTTTGCTTAGAAGAAGTACCTGTGCAGGTGCTCAGGTGAGCCATCAGTGTCTCTGCCACTGGGGAATCAATGTTTCCCACATATGGCAGAGAGGTGAGTCAAGACCATAATCCCAGACATCTCTGCCCTGTGCACTTGGTCTGGTGGGCCCTTCCCAAAGACAGAGTTTGGTTAAGCAACATGTATGTCTGGGTTTTTTTCTTTGTATTTGCAGAGCATGAGCAGAAAATGGGCACAGGAAGGTCTACACAGTAAGAGTTCAGGAGAAGCAGGTCCTGGGGAGCAGGGCAGAGTGCTTGGGGGGACACCCTGGGCTCACTGCCCACTGCCTTGGTGCAGGGTTGGCCAAGGGGAAGGACAGTGGTTTGGTGGCAGTAGCATCCCTGGACAAGAGTATAAATAGATGCTCTGGTGACCCAGGGAAGAATGGCTGCACAAGCGAGGTTAATTGTCAGCAGAAATTATGGGGACATTGTTCCTCCCAAGATAACCTGCAAGAGATGAAGCATGGAGCAAATTTTTCCCCTTCAGAGTGAAGGAAAAAGGGCTTGAAATATTGGTGCAGTGTCTTTGTTCTTGGTTTTAGGGTGGCTCTCCCATTTCATTGTTTTTTCTACTCCTTGTCAATGAGAACCAAGATGGATTAACTTTTTGTCTCCCTACTGTGCCCTCCCAGAGGAGGAACTGCGATAGCTCCTGCAGGGCTGGGCAAATTCTTTGTTTACTTTAACCTCACATCAAGGTCTTTTTTATTTTTAGCTTAAGCATGAAATCTGGGGTTCAGGGGTGGATAAGGAGCAGCTGAAAATAATTTGCTGGTAACATCTGCATTGGACAGCAGAGTTCATGGGCTCCTTCACAGATGAAACCTGATGCTTGCTCCTCTTGCAGGCCTGGAGGTTTTGCAGTTTCCTCCTGAGTGGCTGGGCAGGTGGCCATTGGTCTGTGTTGGTGGCAGCACCAAAGCTGTGCTGGTGTGATGAGGGGCAGTGAGGCTTGCTGGGAGTGGGGATGTTTCTCCTGATGATGAAGCTCTCTGTCCTGCTGTTACTGTGCACCTAGTTCCCAGACTATTTTGTCCGTATTCTTTTTTTTTAATGGAGTATCTCTAGCTCTTCCTTTCTCCCAGCCCCCAGCCATTTTCAGCCAGGATGCCTTGCTGTTACTGAAAACCAGCTCTCTCACACATTGGTATTTGCCTCGGTTGGGAGCTTAATGACCCATGTGTGAGGTGAGCACATGCCAGAATGCCCAGCTGGGTCCCCTTTTGGGCTGGAGGCACTGAGCTGATGTCATTCCCAACAGAGGCACCCCGGGCCTCAAAAAAGCAGTCCATCTCCCCTGGATGTCAGCTCTTTTCCTGTAGGGAATCTCCGAAGGATGATCTCTGCTGGAAAGGTACCATCAGCTGATTTGTTGGGATGAAGAAACAGAGAAAGTGCTGGAGGACTCCCTCCTTCCACACCAGGGTGGTGGCAGCAGCAAGGTTTTGCAGAGGTTGGAGGAAGCAGTGTCTCCTCCAGAGACAGTCACTCCTCACTTGTTAATGACATGAGTTCTCCTATTTCTTTCATAATTTTTCTCAGCCACCAAAGGGACTGAGGTTAGACATTAGGAAAAAGTTTTTCATGGAAGGAGTGATAAAGTACTGGAATGGTCTGCCCAGGGACGTGGTGGAGTCACCATCCCTGGATGTGTTTAAAAAAAGATTGGATGTGGCACTCAGTACCATGGTTTAGTTGAGGTGTCAGGGGAACAGGTTGGACTTGATGATCTCAAAGGCCTCTTCCAACCTTGTGATTCTGTGATTCAGGACACAAAATCAAAGTCTCTGTTGTGCCTCTCCTGGTCAGGACATGGACAGGAAATTACTGAAGATGTGATATAAATAACCTGACACAAGCTCACAATCCTCCTTGGGAGAGGCAAAGGAGAGCAGAAACCTGAGGCTCAGCAGCAGCCAAACAAGCCCCATCCAATGGAGACAAAGCAGCTTTGTGGCAGCCTGATGCTAGGAAAAGCAGAGATGTTTTGTGATTCCATTGCCTTGGTTTTCTGTGCAGAAGGCCTGGGGAATTTGCTGTGTAATTCCATGTGTGAGCAGCATCTCAGCTGCCTCAGCACAGGACATTGGTCCAAGCAAACCCCTCTGCCCCCCAGCCAGTCTGTGCTCCAACCCAACCAACAACAACATGTCATCAACTAAAATCTCAAATAACTTCCTATTTATTTAGCTCAAAGCTCCTTCAAAGTACTAACTGAAAATCCAAACTAAACTATTTTTGGCAATTTAAAGCTGAAGTATGACACAGAAAATAACAGGATGTTTAAGCTTTGAAAAACGTTGCTCTTCCCTGCTTACTTTTGTTTTTAATGCAACCACTTGGAAAGGCTACTGCAAGAAGAAATTTCCTGCAAAATCTTCCACTTGGGCACAGAGAACAGCCTTCTCTTTTCAAATCCAGCAACAGGTTATGATCCAGTCTGGGATCTGCAGCTGGCAGAGCCAGTGGCCCAGCCCCAGGTATGCTCAACCGCTGGCAGAGATGGCAGTGACACCTGCCCCAAGGAAAATCCAAACTGTGGAGCTGGGGTGATGCCTCAGGTGATGGTGAATGTCCTTTGGATACACAGTGGTCCTGCTTTCCAGGTTTGAGGCACAAGCTTTGTTTCTTCCTGATCTTAGCCCAGGTGCTGGCCAGCAGGGGATATTCCCTCCCTTGGGCAGCACCTCCCTGAAAAAGTGTTCCTCCCCAAGAAGTCCAGGAGCATGACACAAGGCATAGCTGCCTTGCCCGCTCACTGAAGGAGAAATTCTGCAAGAATGGGAGGAGAAAAAGAACAAACAAACAAAAAAAAAAAGATCAAGCAAAGCCCAGATCTCACACAGCCCTTCCTTTCCACCATCCTGCCCAGGGCACAATGTCAGTTCTGTCTGGGTTCTCAGAGGAGAAAGCCAGCTGGATGCACATCAGCCTGAAAAATGAGACTCTGTAAACCCCTTTCTTTGGCCACAGGCAGTGCCTGATCATCACCACAACAAAGCACGTGAGAGGGAACACAAGGGAAAGTGAAGCTGCCTTTACAGAGAAGGGCAGCTGCAGCTGGTCCACTAACAAACTTTGGAGCCACTCTCTAAGGTGAGTCTTTCACCCCTTTAAAGAGTTAAAAGCACAGGTGACAAACAGGAGGAGGAGTTCACAGCCCCATGGCATCCCTTTGGCTGAAGCAAGGATCCTGAAGGCTGCACTCAGTGGAGGTGAGGGGGCTGTAAATGGCCAAGGGACACAGTCCTTCCTCCCCCAGGGACAGGGATGAGCCAAGTGCCTGATGGGCTCCAGCAGGGAAAACCTCAACGTTAATAGTTAAAGTTTGCTATTGTGGGATGTCTGAAAGAGTGTAGGGAACAGAAAGATAAAACCTCTGATGTAGAGATACTCCCTCTGAATACAGACTGTATCCACTGTTTATGTTCTAAGAAGTTTGGGGTGTATAAACGCTATGCTTTTTATATACATATAAATTTGGTATTTAGTGTAGAAACTTCCAGACCCAGAAATCCCAGTTGCCAGCTCAGTCACCACCATCCTGACCACTTAACAGTGCCCACAGCAACTCCAAAGCTAACTCGAATGCTAATTGTCACCCACCCAGGGTGCAATGAGAACACAAACTAACGCTTAGAATAAAAATTTCCTGTTGCTTCCTAGGAATTCCCTGGTGCTCTCTATAAAATATCCATGGGCCTTCTGGAAATTTCAATGGGCTTTCTGTGGATTTTCAGTAGGCTTTTTAGGAACTCAGACTGGACTCTAGGAATTTTCCATCAGTCTCTGAGTATTTTTTGTGCTTTCCTGGTATATCCTTCTTCTTTCTAGGAATTGCAGTGAGATTTGTAGGGCTTATGGGCTGGAATTCCGGCATCCTTTCTGACCAGTTTGATGTTCTTCCTAGAAACTCTAGCTTAGAAATTCCACTGTAGGAGACTTTTGAAGGAAGAGAGATGGTGCTGCGCTGTGTCTGGCTGTGGGAGATGCAGAAGAATGGGTCTTTTTGGTGGAAAGCAAGACTGTAGGAAGTGGGACAGAACGCTGGGCAGCACCTAGCTGATCACACAATGATGTTTTACAGCGTGGAGCTAACGTTTGCTGGAAACCCGATGTTAATGGGAAGAAGTTCATTAGCACTGTTAATTGAAAAAGGGATAAAGCCTCGATAAGGGGCTTGGGCAATCCTCCTCTTTGCTTTGGTGGGGCTTCCATCAGGTAAAGACTTGTCGGACACGTGCGGCCCTGGCACGGCTCATCCGACCGCGCCAAGGCCGAGGTTCAGCCTCCTCCCGCCCTGCTCGGTCCCGGCAAAGCTCCGCCCTCCTCGCTCGACACCTCTTTCAAACGAAACTTCCAAGCGGGAAGGCTTTTCCCTGCCAAGGCGGAGCGGGGACACAGATCCCTGTTGAGACCGGTCGCCATTTAAAAGCCCGAACGGGCCCCGCGGCCTCCCGGAGTCACCTCAGGCCGCGGCACCGAGCGCTGCAGCTCCGCCCGCCGCGCGGCAGGGGGCGCTGTCCGCCCGACTGCGCGGGCACGCCCCCGCCGCGTGACGCGCCAGTCTCGGGTGGCGATTGGCTGTGAGCGGTCACGTGCTCAGCACGCGGTGCGGCACGGGGGAGGGGCCGCGGTTGCCGGGGCGACACTGGCGGCGGCTGAGGGGAGCTTGAGACAGGTGGGAATGGGGGACAGGGGGTTTGGGACAGGTGGGAATGGGAGACAAGAGGGATTGGAACGCGTGAGAATGGGGGACAGGGAGGAATTGGACCCGTGGAAATGGGGAACAGGGGTTTTGGAACACGGGGGATGGGGGACGAGGGATTGGAACGCGTGAGAATGGGGGACAGGGAGGAATTGGACCCGTGGAAATGGGGAACAGGGGTTTTGGAACACGGGGGATGGGGGACGAGGGATTGGAACGCGTGAGAATGGGGGACAGGGAGGAATTGGAGGCGGGTGGGAATGTGGAGGGGTTGGTCTGGGGCAAGGGAGAATGTGAGGCAGGAGGGCCTGGGACAGGGAGGGTGTGAGGCGGTGGGATGTGGTGCCGGTGAGAGTGAGGCAAGTAGACCGTGGGTGCCTGTATGTATTCTCTGTGTGTGTGTGTGTGTGTGTGTGTGTGTGTGTGTGTCTGTCTGTCTGCCTGCCTGCCTGTGTCTCTCCTCATGGCCTCTGGAGATGCCGTGGCTGATGGGCTGTGCTGTGTGAGCCCTGTGCTGTGCACTAACACCCCCTTCTTTGCCATCTTCCAGCTTTATCAGCGATGACAAGTAGCAGCAGCCCTTAGCAATGGGTGATGTTTTAGCATATGAAGCTGAGCTACTTGGACTAGTGAAAGAGGTTGGTTTTCTCTATTTATTTTCTCTTTTTTTCTCTTTTTTTTTTGTTGTTGTTGAAATTATTCTTGCAAGGCAAGATTTCTCAGTGTTTGCATTCAGAGCCAGGCATTATAACTGAGGTCTGAATTCTGGAGTTACTTATCTGGCTAGGTGTTGCTACACCCTGAAATTGTGCTGACTCCTGTCATGCTCTGTCAGTTCGAAAGGCTCAATGTCTGTTAAATGCCAGCAGTAAATTTTCTTCCTTGGTTGAATGAAATTACTGGCTAAACCAAGAAGCATCATTCTTTCATAGTGAGTGTACTCAGTTGTCTCTAGGATGCAGGAGGAAATTTAGAAAAAAAAATTTCCTACCACAAGGTATCAGTTCTTGGGCTATCACTTTGCAGTCTTTGGCATTTATGGACCATCCTGCAGGGAAACTTTGGCATTTCATGGGTCATCCATTGAAGCATTAATCACCTAAAAAAAGGATTAATCATTTATTGAAGCATTAATCATCTAACAAATGCTATTCCTCTATGTTTTTATCTTGTAGTATTTGGATTTTGCCGGATTTCAAGAAACAGTGAAAGTACTTAAAACAGAATGTAAAATAAAAGGGAAGCCACTAACTAAACCAGCAAATGCTTCCTCAGAAGATTCATTGCCTATTCAGGTAATGCATCATTTACACATTTACACTTACTTTGAGTAATAATGAAAACAGAGGCCATTAAACACCCTGTGAGTTACTGCAACAGTGAACTGTCTGAATACATTCTTGATTATTTGAAGAAATCTCCTGGCAGTCTTCTTCCAGCAGAGAAACCTTCAAGTATGGGGTTGGGGTTATTTTTTTTTTCTGAACTGCAATCATTTTGAACTCAAGGCAATAGTTTTGATTTACACTACTTTAAGTTTTTACTGATATGCTTGGAAATTTGGGCTTTGCTTCTTGTACTCATGGTACAGACTCTGAAAGATGCTAAAGATAGGTGAGGAAAGAATATTTGGGTGGTCATTGAGTGGTGGGACATTTTTGAATAAAACTTTTAATTGGAAGTGTTCAGATGGCACTGGAATTCTTCATTCACTAACCTAGTGCTGAGAAAATGTGGCTCTTCTGTGTTTGGGTTTTCACTTGGTGCTTTTCCCTTTCACAGGAAGGAATGCTTATAGCATTTGAGGATGGTGATCAGAAAGGTTTCTTCCAGCTCTGGGAGGAGCACATTTTGTCTTCAGTCCATGACAGTGATCCAGTTACTCAGAACCTGGAATTCTATCTCCACATCTATTTTGCCACCTTCCTCTTGAAACAAACTATGGGAAAGCCTGTAAGTTTAGTTCACAATTCAAACCTCAGATTGCTGTTGTTTGTTTTACTTAATTTATTTGTCTTTAGTGTGGATGAGGATGGGATATTTTCTAAAAATCATTCCAAGGATATGTATCCAGTTTTGGCCACAGTCTACGGTTCAGTTCAACCAGATCCTTTATATTGTGGAGTACAGAGATGGAAGTTGGAGCTGTCCTTATCCCAAAGTTCCTGAAGTATTTCAACTCAAAAAATACCAAAATGGCAATACTTTCACACTTGTAATTGTAGATCATAGCAGATTCTTAAGACACTTATTCTGCTCTGAGTTTGGACTGAAGCTGTGAGTTGAAATATAATAATTTCTGATTAAATGGGAAAGCTCAGTTTTGACCAGCTCAACATATCATGCTGAGAAATATCAATCCCAAGATGTTGTAGAACAAAATCTCTGTTACATGGGACTTTTATGATGAAGAGACATTTAAGTAGCCTGGACTCAGCCAGATCAGCCAGGGCTTAATAGCTCCTGGCCTTCACCTGTCAGCTGCTACAGGAGTATTTGGATGCCTGCAGTCTGTTTTCCAGCCTCTAAGGAGCTTTTGTTCTCTTCTGTGTGCCAGCTCCACTTCTCACTGCTGTGCAAGTGGATTTTTTTGTTTCTGCGCTTACCACTGAAATAAAGCATGTCTAAAATAAATGTCTTCTCTCTGCCCTTGGTGTGGCAATGGCATTTTTCTTTAAAAATCTAGCCTGAAGTGAACAGGAATACTTTACATGTAAAAACCGATTGTCTGTCTCTTCTTTCTTTGGACCTGGATGACAGAAACAACAGCATTGGTTTGCATTTTCCTTTATGATTGATGAAAACACAGTATGTTCTCTAGTTAAACAAATACTGGTTTTTAGATAACAAATATTCTGGAATTTTGATAATATACTTTTAATATATTTTGGTATCTTCTTTTATTTCCTAGCTTTACAGTGTATTCAGAATGATAGTTTTCTAAATTAAATCTGCTGCTTTATTTCCTAGGACAAAGCTGAACTTGATGAAAGGATTTCTTATTTCAAGGCATTCCTGGAAACAAAAGGAGCTGCACTGAGCCAGACTACAGAGTTTCTTCCCTTCTACGCTTTGCCGTTTGTCCCAAACCCCATGGTGCATCCTTCATTTAAAGAACTTTTCCAGGTAAGTATCTGTGTTGCAGAGATGGTTTTATGATGGCTTACACTGAGCACTCTCTGCACACCATGCAAGTGGATGATTGGGAGGTGACTTCCAGAGCTGTGATTTGATGTTCCAAAGTAGTGCTGGCAATACCTGTGAGGAAGGTACAGCCACCATTTCACCTGCTGCTGGCTTGCTCCTGTAGTGCAAAACTGCACCTCAATTTCTCTGGTTGTGTGGCTGCACTAGGATTGGATCAAGGAATTGCTTTCTTGCCTGTGAATGTGTGTGTGAACAGTTCCCACATACACATATCTACACTAATTTGTTTGTAAGGCATGTATAGTACTTTTTAGAGTTATTTGCTCTGAAAGCTTCCCTGACCAGGTGTACATTTGTCCTGGCCTGGCTGAGCAGCCGTGGGCAGCCACTCTGGTGCAAGGAGATGTCTTCAGCCTGCATTGCTGCCACACTACCTTTCATACCAAATCAAAGCTTAAGTGATACTTTCCCTAGGGCTGACTTTGGATTTACCAGCTGATGAGAAGCTCCAGTTTAACACCAAAAAAAGGCATATCCTGCCATTTTCCTTCGGGACTAGCTATAAATAATGAGATAGACTGGTTGACCTCAGAGATAGAATATGATTACTCATTTTTAAATATACTTAGCATTTTTTTAATGCATTATCTAAGACAAGATCCTCAGGTTTATTCTGAGTAACCCAGTGTCCAAGCTCTTAGTCCACACTCACTCATATTTTCTTGTGGGAATTGTTCAACTCATTCCGTGTTAGTGTTGAAATACAGATTGTTTTATGTTTGAGAAAGAGCAGCAGTGAGTCACTAGTTTGCTAAGCAGAGTTCTTATGGCATATATTTTTCTCAGGCATCTGATGCTTTATATAGCTGGAGTTCCTGTCAGTTTGTGTAATACCTCTTGAAAATTCATATGCACTCCTCTCTGTAAGTGACAAGGTTCCTTTGGTAATATACAGTGTGCTGTGGTACACCACTGTCTGGATACTGAGTTGGTAAATTCAACAAGTAAATTATGTGCACTCTCCAGCATGGTGAAATAAGGGCAGATCTGAGCTGTGAGAACAGCTTGCAACATATATGTATACAGAAGTAAATTTAGGAAGCTCCTGCTACTTGTTGGAAGACAAGAGATTTTTTTTCATTTTCTGGCTTTTCCTCGAGCAGAAACCAGCTCCCCTGAAGGCTTGAAATAGAAGACATGAGTGTTTGATGGATTCCTAGGTGTAGTTTGACTTTTTTCCTTAACTGTTATTTTCTTGTGCATATGAGAAACTACGTCAGGCAGAGGACAGCATTCCAGTTAATGCTCTTGGTCTGTTCTGCTGGTCTGTTTTTCCTGCATGAGCTGTTTTCCTCCAAATCCTTATTTTAGAAACATTGTACCCACCAGTTGTCATGTCGTGACGCTTGCAGTAGTTATTGGCGAAACTTAGAATTCACAGATCTTTTTAGGAGCGAAGGATGAAAACTGAGCAGTGCAAAATTACAAATTTTGTACTCTATTTAATACATGTGAAAATAATTTTTTATCTTTTTCTCAAGTTGCTTATCTTTTAAAGGTGCTTTTACTTTTGGCGCAGTTGTTGTGTATGCATACAAGGCACCAACACTATGTGACAGTTTTGTACTTTAAATAAAGATACATTGTGTTTCTAGAACTCTTATCTAGGAGTAATACTGAACTCCCCTCTGACTTCTCTATGCTTTTATGGGGAGTGAGCAAACACATTCACTTCAGTAACAGTGAAGGGAAAATCTTTTCAATCCAATGCTGGCTGCCGTGTTTACTAGTGGGAAGTTGCTGTGATCCAAGCAGCACTTTCTGCAGAGTGTACATATTTGGTGAACAACTGTCATTATTTGTTTTTCTTTTCAAGGATTCTTGGACACTGGATTTAAGGACAAGATTGGAAAAGTTCCTGTCTGTGACTCTCAAAGCCAGACAGACTCCTCGGCTTCTCACTATATTTGTATCCTTCTAAGAAAACACTTTACAGATAATTAGAAGTAATGTAAAGCGGCAGTATCATTTATCTCAAGAGTGTGCTGCTAAGATTTATTGCAGAATTGCAGTAACGTTGCAGTTCAGTGTTTTTATGACAGGAAACATTGTTTATATTCCACATTCAAAAGTAAATTTTTGAAAAAGTCATATAAAGACCATGTACAGATCCATATGAACCTACATGTTTATTATGTGATCATTCTTTGTTTCAGTGTATAAATACAGGATACCCAAAGGCACCAACCTTACCTGACTTCTTTCTTAGCATTTCTAAAGCTGTTAGTCTTTAAAATTAGCCATTTCAGGGACTAGCTAAAAGTTTTGCAGGGCTTTTAAGGGTTCTGGAAATTATTTGGTCACTCATATGTCAGCAAAAGATCTCAAGTCCCTAGGCAACATTGTGAGTTGTGCACTTATGAGATTTTTATGTATTTATTGTTGATTTATATATTCTGTGGAACATCAGGCACTTGCTGTTGGCTGGGATAGTAAGAATATCTGGCTTGGTTGAGCTTCTCATTCTGAGTCTCTGGAACAAACACTGAAAAGATGCACATTTTCCTGATCTACTCTTACTTGTGCAACAGAAGGAGAGTGGACAGTGCAACAAAGGTAAGTACTGGGCTGTGGTAAGGGTGTTCTGTAAAATTGTCAGGAGCTGTGAAAGTAGTGGGAGATTCACTTGCAGGGGTGGGGAAACCAGTGATGCATGGCAGAAAGTCCTTGGAAATCCAGACCCCAACTTTGGTGATAGCTATTGATAGCTTTTCAAGCTCAGTAAGGTTCAAGCAGTCAGTAAGTATCAATGAGTACGGACTAGAAATGGGAAAGGGCCTAGTGGTGGGATTTGTATTAAACATCTATTCTATCCTGAAACATGGTAAAAACAAGTGAGGAACTCCATACAAAGTGCATACCAGCTCTCCTTTTCTAGTTCTGATGAAAGAAAGTTGCCTCAGATTCCTTTCCCTTGCTTCCAGGTTCTATGTGTCATTCAGTTGTTCTGATGACTGTCTGATGATCTTAGACAAAGTTGATTTTTGTTCCTATTTGCTCATTTTGTTTAAGTAGTACCTACTAAAATAGTGCGTATTAGTATCTCCTGAATAAGAATGTGTTCATTTAAGTGTGACTTATCTGATGTGTTGCATTTTATGGTAAGGTGCTTTTACACACTTTAATGTGTGTGTGACTTGTGGCCCTTTAGAAATAATAATTTCAGCACAGAATCCTGTTAAATGCTGGTAACATTAAGGCACTTAAAATATGTGCCTTTTAAAAATCAGTTCAATAAATAGAACTTAGGTTTTCAGCTACTTTTCATTCATTTTTTCACTTGACTTTCTGCATACACTTTCTAGTTAGGGGTTTACATAAGACCAGTTGGATTCTTAAAATTACTTTTTCTCTTGAGTTATTTTATCTGTAGGTTTATCCTGAGGATTTACTTTCTGTAGATTGAATTAGGCAGAAAGTTAGGTATTCTCCCAGTGTGAATTCCCTGTATTTTCTTTGTTATTTTGTGCTTTGTGTTGTTGCATTAGATGTCACTGAATAATAGAAAGGTCTTGGATTTTTATTTTCCAGAAGTTACACTTTTTCCTTGTGGAGGACTTTCCTGAGGGAAATAATCCCATGCTCTTACTAAAAAGAAATAACTACACAACTGTACCTGACTTAATTGGGGTCTAATTACTTTTAATTTGGCCAGGTTCTGTGCTTAGTGCAGGGCCTGTCATGGAATTAAATTCATGCCAGTCAGCCTTAATTTGCAGTTCTGTTATGTGCCTTGGAGGTTGAGTCAGTTTGGATTTTTCATAAAGGTTACTTGAGGACTGTCTCATATGAAGGTTTTGGATCCAAGAGGTTATTTTTGCAGTATCCTGCTCACATCACATGGGATCCACAGCACTTACTTGCTGCTGGAGAATATTTACTGTATCAGTGAAGGGGAAATACAAAGGAAATTTATACGCAACACATGAATGAAGAGCAGTATGGCAGAGTCCTGAAAACAGCCTTTTGTAAATAGTTGCCAGTCATCAGTTTGACATGCTGAAAATACTTCAAGTTTGGGTGGGGTGGTGTAAATGCTTTTGAAGGTGTCCTGGGGTGTTCAGTGTGTTTACCTTGCCTGATTTACCTGCTGCAGTCTGGCTTTTTACCCATTTGCTAAAAAATTTCAGTTCCTGTGTGACTTCCAAAGCTATTTGTGTGGCAGTTGTGCTTAACTTACAGTTCTCCCATATGTTTTCAGTTTGGCTGGAAAGGAAAAAATTGCAGAGTGGTTGGCATCTTGCACAGAGAGCTTCAGACCTTCTTTGTATCCTCTCTGCTAACAGGAACTGAGAGAATGAAGTCTTTGGAAGTGTGTTCAGCTGCTGTTCCCTTCACTGCCTCATTACAAATCTGTGGATGAGTTCACAGCCACTCTTCCACTGTTTTGGGGAGGGAAGAGCGGCAGAAGTGTGTCAGGCTCCTGCATTAGAGAAGGTGGTGTGTGACCATCTGTCTGTGAAGATTTGCTAAAGTCTAAATGACAGTTTGTGTGGGAAAATGTCAGTTCAGAATATGGATAGTAATTTTTAAGCAAGAAGAAGACTTTGCTTCTCTTGAGAGCAAGATGCAGTGTCCAACAGCAGCTCCTGCAGTTCCTCTGCTCAGAGCTCTGCTTAACTGTGTCCAGGAACTCACCTGGCTGGAGTCAGTGCTTCTAGACAAGTATGTGAAGGTGGGCTGAGATTAGGCAGAAAGAGACAGAGCAAGCACAAGTTCAGGTAGTGTGTTTCAGGTGTAGGTAAGTTGTAAAGGAAAACAACCAATCTCTCACTTAGAAAAGGTTATCATGGAATTAAGTGCATATGTGTAATTCTTTGGCTGCTTGTAGGAACTGGAGTTATAAGACTTGACAATTACACATACGAGAGAGCAGGCAGGAATTCTGGTAGAAACATGCAGTAGTTCAGGTGATGCCTAGTGCCAGCATCTTCATTTGGCAGTGTCACAAGCCTTACTATATCTTGTATCTTCTTTCACCAGGAGGTTAGTCCTCTGTGCTGTATTTTTCCCTCTTTTCATCAACATATGAATAATGTTTCTGGTAGGTATTTGGTCCAGAGCTTTTTTTCCTGCTTGATAAGCTTATTGTATGTACAAAGCATTTTTCAGTGCTGGGAGTTACATCTGGGAAAGAGAGAAGCCACAGTATTACTCTGATTCCTGTAATGGTGCAGTTTGATCACTGCTGCAAGGTGACATAAATGTCAACTGAAATGCCTCTGGAAGGTACCATTTCCTTTTACCAAATCTGGACTGGTATGGTAATGATTTAACATTTTAAACAAGGAATTTAATACTAATTTTTCCCTGGGCTGATAACTCCCTGATTTGTCTAGATGAATGCTGTTATAGGGATATGGCAGGACTGCAATGAGGGAATGGGGCAGCACAGGACCAGCTCTTCCAGCAGCTGTCTGAACTTGGAGCAGCTGCTTGCCAGTGATGAGAGCTTCCTGTTCTTTTGGCAAGAGAAGCTGTCAGGAAAGACTTTGCTCTTTTCAGTAAAATTACTTGTGTGTGAGAAGATAGTGATACAAAAAATGCAAGATATGCAAAGACTTTGTGATTCCTTTCTGACACCTTTTTCTCAGTTTATTATTTATAATCCTTGGATTTAACAGCCTAGAGGTAAAATTGGACCCTGTTTCTGAATTTCCAAGACTAGTGTTCATGAGCTGCATTGAGTTTTGGTTATGTAGTTTTTTCCTGCTGACAGCAGTTGGAAGACATATTTTCATCACTGGAAATTTTATCCACTGGGCTATGAAAAGAAGGCAAACTCTGAGAAGGTTTATGCTTTGTGATGTGATACTTCCAACTTCCCTCTGAGTGAAAGTCACGCTCTAGATACATCCACTGGAAATTTATTGATTTAATGTGTTGTGTCACAGTTAAATAGAAACATATTCCAATTTGCTCATCTAAGCAACAGAATGAAGCTAGTTTTGTGCAGTGGTTGCTCTCAGAATCTTTATTTAGAAAAATGTTCTTGTTTTGGAGCTGTATCATATTGAAGCTGTGGTAGCAGTTTAACAGTAATGGCTGTGAAATAAAAACAAAATCAAAGTCGAATTGTTATCATCAAGGCTGAATAATTTGGTTGTCTTTGGAAGTTATCTTAACTCTTCTGGTTTTTAAGTTAATATTGATTGGAGTTGAGGTTAGTCTAACAGCTTACAGTATTGTAAAAAGCTTAGCAGTTTCAGCAGGGTTGCTTAATGTGACTGTTCTAGTTGTGTTTTGTTTATTGGTCTGGGGGTTTTTTAAGTGCATTTTGCTGGATTTGAACAGGATCTGTGGCTTGTCACAGCTTCTGTTTTTATTTCACACTGGGTTTATCTCCCTCCTAGGAAGTGTATGAGAAATATCATTAGGGTGGCTTGATTTGCAGCCTGATATGAGGTGTCAGTCACAAATCCTGCAGGTGCAGAATACTGTAGTTCATGAATGGTTCTCAGAAAGCAGCCATCCTTAGGGGGAGGAGGCTTTGAGAGAAAAATAGTTTTTTTTTTCTCTTAACTTGTCGCAGTAAGAAAATGTACCTTCTTGTACTCCATGTTTTATTTAAAGACTGTCAGTGTATAGCTGGTTTATAGCTAAAGTTTACCAATACACATTTTCTCTAGAAGATCCCATTAAAAAGATAATTTTATTATATTTTCTGAAAGCAAAAATAGGCTGTTCTGCCACCTACTGCTTTAAATATCAGTGAGATAAACTGTGTCATATGGGGCTATTTAGAACGCTTTACTTTAACCTAGAAAGATTTTCAGTCAGTGAGAGGGAATCCTACCTTTGTCTGAAACTCCACAGTCAAGCTGATTCCTTCCCACTGTTTAACAAAACCTCCCATGGTAAATATTGTGTCTGTTTGCAGATGGGCCCAATGCCACTTTCACAACACTAAAGCAGTACTGGCTTCTCAGCAAACTAATTTAAAACATAATGTTCTAGCAAAATACACACCACTGGCCCTAACAATAGAATTATTGTGCCTCCCTTCATGGTTTTGTCTGGTCACAGAGACGTGCACTGTGGACCACAGGTCCAGGTTCAGTGCCCAATTCTATGCAGAACACTGGTTTGGCTAGGTCTGAGACTGGGGTGAAGTGCACAGATCTAGTACTCAGTTTGCTTTTGTCTTGAAAGTAATTGAACTCAAAAGAACAAAATGTATCAGAAATGTAACTTTTTATTATTCAGCTAGAAATTAAAGACAAATTTGAGTTATTTTCAGAAACTGAGGGTATTAAAAGTAAGCAATAGAGTTTACCATTAACTAGTAAGTAATGGATCATCCTCTTCACAAATGTGTTCAGTGGTGTTTACTGCCTTATAGTTGTATTTCTACTGCAACTGTGAAGCAGTTGGTTCTTTGGACAATTAAGGCTTAATAAATACTCATAAGTATTGCAATGAAATTAAATCTTGCTAGAGGCATGAAATTATCCCTGTAGGCAAATTCCACACCTCAGAAATTGAGATTGTCCCTTCAGAGCAGTAAAAATGCTTGTGGGTTCTTTTGTCCTTTTGTTTGAATAGGTGATGCTATTTCTTTTTTTATTATTCTCCTGACAGAAATGATGCAACATCTTCATCAGCAGTTAGTGAAGCGTGAGCACAGGTACACGACCAACCTGAAACGATTGCGCAAGTTGCAGATGGACTACCGTAATCTCCTTGGAGTCACTGCAGAGCTGGTTGATTCTTTGGAGGCCACAGTCACTGGCAAGATGGTAAGGGATGACCCAGATGTGCATTTGCTTCCACACCCCTCAGAAAATGGAGACCAAAGGGTGAATTAAGCTTCATAGTTATGAGCATTTCTGCTAGAGCTGTGGCTCTTTACTGATGAAAGACAGCACCTTGGATGAGCAGTTCTCCCATTGCCCTGGTGAAGGAGGATAAAAGAAGTGCAAAAAGTGGGTTGAATTGTGCTGGCTCAGAAATCTTGGAAAAATTATCACCATCGCACAAGACGTCTCAGATCTCTTGTGCAAGTCCCCTTTTGAGCTTTGGCAGCAGCAGTTATTAGAGGGCATTTCGGTGATTACTGATTACAGTCCAGCCCATCAACAATTGTTGTGTATTTAAAACTTCAGTCAGGTCTGTTTTAAATTCCTTGGTAGTGGAAACAATCTTCTCCAAAATTTTGGTGAGGAAAGGCTTTGCTCTCTGTTCTGCTAAACTGGACTTGTTAATTTAATTGATAAATGGAACAGGGAGATAGGAGTGAAAGAGTTATTCATCATGTTAAATGGGCCACATGTATGGGAGTGGAGAAGGTACAACTTTCTTAAGAGTATTTTTTATATGAAGTTGATTGTCTTCTTCATGTGTTGTGCTGTCTCCTCTGGGAGCGTAAGTTCTGTGTAACCTGAAGGCTGTTCTTCTGGCAGATGTTAGTGGCCTCTAGGTGCTTTTAAAGGAACTGTGAATTGTTAGCAGGGAGAATCACCTGGCATTTCATGTGCTGCCTGCTGAAAAGTCAATATGTACCTTCCTCCTGTCATCAGCAGGAACGCCTTATGGTTTGTTACTCTGGGTCTGGGATCACTGCTCGCTATTACTGCAGGGAAGAATTTGCCTTTGGATGGATTATGCTTTACAGCAGATAAGGGAAGGTGTCTGCTCAACAATAAAATCGCAGTCATTCATTTGCTGCCTCCCATTTCCCACCTCCGTGCTCTCCAGGTGGTATCCAATTACCCTCTGTGGTCGGAACCGGACACTGGTTCTCTTCTGATGCGGATGTTGTTCGGTTTCCTTTGTGAGCCTTGTGCGGGGCACTCGTTTGGTGCTTCCCAAGTGTGTCCAGCTGAGGGTGCTCTTCTGTTATGGATCCTAGATTCTGTCGTTAATTCAAAGTGGAGTTGGGTACTGAATCAAGTGATATTGAAGTTACAGTGTTCTGAATTTGAAGGGGTTCATTGTCCTGCGGAAGGTCTGGAAATACCAGAAATGTCCCCAGTTGCATTTCTATAATCTCGGCCCTCTCATCTCTCTTCTGGGAAAGGTACTAACTCTCCTGAAATTAAGCTGTTCTGTTGAGGTGTAGATTTCCCAAAACAAAAAAACTAAACCCACTTAGATGTTTTGCATTGAAAAACAAAGTGCTGTACTGTGTAATTCATATTTATTCTCTCTGCTGTACAAGACAGTTGGGTAAGTCCTGCTCTTTAGGTAAACAACATGTCAGCATTGTTTCAAGCTCAAAACTGCTTCATTTTTAAATTTGATTTGATTTTGAACCTTTTTATTCACAAAAATCTGTATGCAAATAGAGGTGTGACAAAATCTGGTTTTCTCCTAGACTCTCTGAAAGTGTTTAGCATTAGTCCTGTGAATAGCATAAGAATTCCCAGATAAAGAGAATTTACAGTTTTTGGAATTTCTATACAGAATGGTAGTTGCAGTGTATACCTTGTGTTTGTGTCAGTGAGCCTCAAGTGTGTGATTTCTTACTCTTAAAAAAAAACAAACAAGCAGCCTTCAATATAGAAACACTTGTCTGGTAGAAAGTGTAAGTTTTATGTAATCCTGTTCTCACTTTGTTTCCTAATTTTTAGATTACACCAGAGTATCTTCAAAGTGTTTGTGCTTGCTTGTTTAGCAATCATTTGAAACAAACTGTAGCACACAACATTGACTTCACAAGGCCTGGAACTGTAAGTATAAATGTTTGGGATTTTTACAGTAACTGTCTTAAAGGACAATACTACTTAAGTTACATATAGAACAATAAATATTCTGTAATGGGAAATACAAAACACAAGTGTTTTTGTATTGTGTTTAAGCTTGTGTTCAAGCTTGTATGAGTATGGCAATACATTTTTTGTTGATCTGAGATGCTGGTCACTGACCTGGTTTTGTAGTTACAGCTGTGTAAGTATGGTTAATTCTGTTATTGTGAGGACAGTAAGATTTGTGTCTGTTAAAATGCTAACAAAATGCTTTAAAAAACCCCAAACCAAATCCTAAAACTGATGTTCTGAGTGTGGTTTGATGGCACATCTTAGCCACTTCAGTGTTGCTAAAAAAGGTGTTGCTCAGCTCTGGACTCATACTCTGTTCCTTTTTGTTGTCAGTGATGCTCCTGTAATTCTACAGAGAATTGGCTTAGCCAGCTGAAGGAGAAGCATCACACAGGATCATGAGAACAAATGTTGAAAAGAGGAGGAAGAACCAGTTTTAGATGAGCAGTTAACTGATACATTAGCTACATTACTGATTTATGTGATGGTCTTTTAACATCCTGTCTAAGAAACTTTGATCTTATTCATAAGCAGCTCAGGATCCCTAGGGTTGGGTTTTGCCCACTTGGCCATTCTCTGGTTTCTTTTCAGATGACTGCAGTACACCTCGCCCATTTATGTTCTGCTCAATCTCTTCTGCGTAAGTGGGGAGAGAGTTTTGAGGTTGTTTTTCAGCAGCAGAGCCAGTTTAGAACAGTTTCTAGTGCCTATGAAACTATTCCTGTGAGATTTTAAATGACTTAATGATAGTATATAAGTGTGTGAGAGCTGTTCAGTGGTACAACTTCTTTTATACTTCGCTGGTTCAAGTTTTTCAAATAAGCATTAATCATAAAAGTGCATCAAAACGTTTTACTAAGAAAATATTGTGTACCACTGATAAAGACAAGCCGAAATCATCAACTGTGCTTACTGTTTTTCCCGTGGCAGGCATTCTTGTGTACTTAACTTTGTAGCAGGAGAACTTAGTGAAGTATCAAAGGAAAAGCAGAAGAAAATAAAAATTCCTTCTCCTTATTCTAGCCAAGGTTTTTAGTAACAATGATGCTATGGATACTTTTGTTCCTCTTGAAAATTTTCTACAGAAAGATAAGGAGATAATATAAATGCTTCGTTTTCTTTTCTATGTACTAATATTTTCAGAGATAAATATTATTCCTGATAGCTCTTCANGGAAAAGCAGAAGAAAATAAAAATTCCTTCTCCTTATTCTAGCCAAGGTTTTTAGTAACAATGATGCTATGGATACTTTTGTTCCTCTTGAAAATTTTCTACAGAAAGATAAGGAGATAATATAAATGCTTCGTTTTCTTTTCTATGTACTAATATTTTCAGAGATAAATATTATTCCTGATAGCTCTTCAAGCTGTTTTAAATGCCCTCACTTTCCTGTTAATTGTCAGAACCCCTTTCTCTGATCTGCCATGAGTTTAGGGGGTGCACTCTTATGCAGCCTGTAAAAACTGCTATTTCAGGGTTTCAGGAAGAAACCAGCATCTGTTTGTCTGCTACTTCAATATTGAGTGCTGTCTGCTGCTCCCCTCTCCTCAGATTTATATCATATCCATAGCTTATGTCATCTCCCATTCCATAATGTCCCTCTCTCCATCCTTCTTCTAAACAACAACTTTCAGAGGTCTTTCCTCTTTCCTTGCCAGTGGCTTTTTGAGATAATGCTTTTTAGGTACCCCAGTAGTCTTCTGTATTTTTGCCATCTGATGTTGAGGTTGTGTGTGTTTCTCCTTCCCTGTACTGAGATCATCCATTCTTTATAGCCCTGTGTCCTCTTCTCTCTGTTCCTGCTCTCTGCTTGCATCAAAACTTCTCTTTTTCTCCTGTGCTTTCAAGGTGCTCCATTTGCCCAGGGTTTTGCTTATTATTTCTATTCTTCTTGTCATATGTTGATCCTCCAGTCTCTTGAACCCTTTTAGGAAAGGGGCAGAGGGAAGAATGTCATCCTTATGCAAGGTTCTGATTTCTGCTTCCCTAAAAGTGTCTCTAAAAGCATTTCTGCTCCAAAAGTGCCTTTGACACTATACTTATGCCACTATGGCCACTTTGACACAGTCTCCAGCTATGCAGATAGGTTAGAGAAAGAGGATATGTTGGTGGTGGATTTTTTTTCCCTGCTGGAAGTACATTTTTGTCTCCCTTAACTAGGCTAACCTGAGCAGAGCTGTGTTCTCCTGGCACAGTTGTATCTATTTTTATACTAGGCTTTGCTAGCAGAGCTATTTCTGTGTGACTTTGTGGCTCATTTATCCACACGGAGGTAGTTGCTGTGACAGGCAAGCTCTCTAGTGAAGGATCAGTCCAGTTATAGCCCTGAGACTGTTAAGATTAAGGGTTTCTAGACTGGTTTAGGTCATGCCTTGACATTGAGATTCTAGCAGCTGCTATGGTTGAGCTCTCATGTTGTTTTTATAAGCAGATCCACCCAGGCTCTCTGAGCATTAGCCAAGTCTTGGAGGGCTAATCGCAGTCTTTGCATATAGACATTAACTACACCATAATCAGGCTTCCTCATCTTATCCTTTTGTCCCCTCTTGATTGATCATATTTTCTTGTTTATTTCCCATGTAAAGTGTTCTGGTTTTATACATGAATAGCAAACATGTAGAAACACAAATGTTAGAAGAAAAAGTAGATATTGTCTTATGAAAAGAAAAATGAGAGTCCTTTCTCATCCCATAATATTTCTAACCACTCCCTGGCTTTGTTGATGCAGGAAGCCAGATGAGATGAACTAAAATTCTGACTGTTTGCCACTAGGCCACTCAGGCATGCCATTACTTTTTCTTCAAGCATTCAAGTGCTTCATTGTTATACACTCAGATGTTATTGTTCTACCCTTAAGTGGTTTCAGGTTTTTGCATAAGTTTTGGAATAAAGCTGGAGGCACCATGACCCAGACTAAGTAGTAGCACGAGTTCACAGCATCTGTGCTGGATTTGCGTTGGAAGATTCATTCACGTTTTGCCCATAACTACTTAGAGGCACTAGAGTGTGGTCTTTCCAGCTATTCCATTTCACAAACCTCCTGCTGTAAGGGGCAGCCAGCTGCATAATTGCAGAGAGAAGAGACTAGCAGAGGGGCAGCTACTTTGTTCATCCTTACTTTGCCGTCATCTTACCTCATTCTGTAGGCAAGATAAGTGAGAGGCTTAAAAAAACAGTCATTGTCTAAAGAGTTTTATCAGTTATTAAATATGTTGGTTTGTTGGTTGTTAGTTGTATTTTTTTCCCCACTTCACCTTGACTGTTCAGGATGATCCTGTCTCACTGACATCACTGATGTCAGGACAAGGCCCCAAAATAAATTAGTTCTGCTGGATCAATATCTCTAAATAAATGAGCAGAAAAAGGAATCATTAGCAAGGCAATTATTTTTTTTTTGTATTGTCATGCAGCCTTAAATTTCTACCACTGTTATTTAGGGTATGAGTGGATGTGCCTTACATAGTTTGGAAAGAGAAGATGCTTGAGTTCACAGCCAGTTGTACTGGTGCAACTCAGGGGACAGTCCAGGTTTTGAGTCAGGTTCTGAGAGCAGAAGATGCTGAAACTGCATCATTCTCTGAGATCTGTACTTGAGCTTTAGAGTATATTTTGTTAAATCAGCTACACTGGTAGTTTTTAGTTAGACTGGAAAGGAGGATTATGTGAGTACTGTAACCAAAATGAAGCCTTGTCCAATAAAATTAAGGAGTATACCTTGGAATATATCCTTGGTAGCATTATTTGTATGCAAAGTTGATTTTGTTCCCAGTACGTTGTGCTCAGCTCTTAATGTTGGGGAAAGCTGTGAGGTCTCAGGCTTTAAATTGCAATAAAGGTGGCCTGTATCAGTTGTTAATGTGCAAACATCAGCTTCCTGGCTTGCCCTCCACCATGGCTGAAGGGCTGTCCTTTCAAACTGGAAGAAATTTGTATCAGGAGAACAAATCCCAGAGGCAAGTCTTACTGAGCTGGCTTTAAGACCTGAGGCAATGACAGCCAAAAGTTTTCTGTTGTAGTCGTACCCTGAAATCTTACTTAGCAAGGGCTTCTAGTGTCAGCTTTGTGTTCTCTGGTGAGCTGGATTGGATCTCATTCTTTTGCAGAACAACTTCTTGTGTCTTGCCAGCTCTGTGACATCCTGGGTCAGCTTGTGAGCCTGATCTACAATCCATTAACAGGATGCATCTGCTGCATGCAGTGGGAGAGAGGTCACACTGCTGTGTTACAGTTGGGAGATGTTTCCAAGGCCTCTAAAGCCCTGGTTTACCCTAAGGTGTTTCTCTTAGCTGCAGTTGAATGTTATCACCACCTTCATTTGACATGTGTGGTCCTGAATTGGGAGATAAGAAACCTGAGAGAATTGTCAGAGCAGAAGGTGTGGATTTAAGAACAGAAGGTCAGAGCAGCAAGACTGACAAGCTGAAGAAACATTTATTTGAGGAGTTAATAGATTTCTGACTTTTTAGTGTTCCTTTGGATGTAGGTAATGGTAAATTTAAAAAGTGTACTTTCAAGTACAGTGATCTATTACAGGACTATCACAGTCCCTTATATTTTTAATACTCTTGAGATAAGTTCTAATATTTTTTTACCATTTTCCTTTTGTAGTCTTGATTTGTCTGGTGGATAAGAAGCAGGGATTGTAGTTTTTGATGTTTGCGATTTTCTGTTCAATACACATCATGAAGCCAAGAGGATTCTGGCTTTTTATCACAAACACAATACATTCACACTCCATCAAAAGTAGCACAGGCTCAAGTCTGAAACCCACCAACAAGTTTTTTGGATTGAGGTAAGGTGTACACCTTCCTGGAATATTTTGGATTAGGGATAAGGTAATAAGGTTCTCTAAGTTCTGGATTACAGGCATAACAGGAACTGCGTCTTCACATGTTCACTTTCTGTCAATAGCAGAGATGAGTGTTAACCACTGGAGAATCTTTCTGGGACCTGAAAGCTGTGAAGTTGTTTGCATGTATTGCACCTGTGTCATGGAATAGATTAAATGCTCATTATGTTTTTGCTGCTATTCATTCTGATTATATTTACCTGTAGCTACAATGAGGTGAATTAATGTCCCTTGCAAGTTTTGGATCTCTTTTGACACCACTCTTGAAGCTGTGGAAAAGTAGTGGAGTGAGTTTTTTAAGTTCTGTCACTGGACAAAACTACCAGCTCCTCTACAAAGTTAAACTGTCACTTACAAACTGTGAACAAGGAAGAATTGTTTTTTATTTTTGGGATAGCTGTAATGGCTACTATGGCTCCAATTTTTCTTCAAACTCTGTGCTTTTTACCTCAAACATGGCTTTTACTGCAACTCTGCGCTTGCCATCAAGCTGTAATAGTTGGTGGCAAGTATTCCATTTCTTACTTACGAAATTTCTACACCAGCAGACCATGTGAAACCTAGGATGAGGGTAACAGAAGGTTTTTATTTTAGTTTTTTTAATCCCTCTCTAAACCATTCAGAGTGGATTCACCAGGCATGATTATGCAGATGTTTTGCTCTTTCATTTAAAAATAAAGTGCACTTTGCAGCAAACAGCATCTACTCTAAGTGAGCTTTTCTTTGGATGACATAATCAGTTTTCTGCATCTCTGTCCATGGGATTATTTTTATATGTTCCCATTTATGTACAGAAAAGAAGAAAGAAGCCTACCTCTTCATGTAAGCAAGGAGAAGTTCACTTTTCCTGCTGATACAGTATATAATGCCCTTTTCACAAGTTGCTGCAAGGTTTTTTGTTTACATGAACTCTTTACAGCTAAGGTATTGCCTTCAGTAGGGGTTTCCACAAACTCTTCCTGTTACTGTCCTCAAATCATAGAATAGCCCAGTTTGGAAGGGACTTTAAAGGTTTTTTCGTCCAACCTTTTGTGATTTCCTTTAATGTAAAAACTTTACTTTAATGTCATCTTTTGTCTTGATGCCACATCCATTTCACTGGCTCAGGTCATGCATGTGTTGAAATCTCTCTAATCATGATGCAGTTTATCTCCTGGTTTCTTTTGCTCACTTATTGGTCTCTATCAATGTCATCCTTTGTCTTAAATTTAATTTTAAATTGTCTTTGTCAGGAACTGTCTGTATGTGTGTATAGCACTATGAAAGTTAAAGTAATCATTCACATGAGGGAATTCTAAGTATTATGGTAATAAAAAGAAGAATGTCAGATTTTTAAAATTGGTTAAAGGATAAAAATAACTTTATTTTCTGCTCACAGTGAAGACTGGCAAGTTTCTTATATCTTCGGTGTAAGGGTGTATATGTCTGTTAAAGAGCAGCCTGCTAAATAGGGTATTTATGTGCTTATTCATCTGCACAAATATGTCCTCTAAAGTAAGTACTGGCAGGTTTGCACAAAAAGATTGGAAGGGAATAATTAATGTTGGTCTTATTTCATTGTGTTGAACTGTGTACTTTTATTTTTAATTAAGACTGTTCTTTTTAGATACAAAGCTGTTCTAAGTATTTTAGTCTAATTAAGGAGAACATGGCATATTTTGTACTAAACTACTCATACCGTGAATTAGTACCATTCTTTATTTTAGTGACTACATCCTAAGTTTTCCTCCAGAGACTTTCTTAGTTTATCCCTGGAACCTTTTGGGATGAAGAATTGATAACGTTGCTGAAACACCTTAAATTGTCTCTCTCAGTCTTTGCTATGTGCTGGTCAGAAACTCTAGTCAAAGTGAGTGTGGAGAATAGTGGCAGGTGCTTTCTCAGAAGCTGAGGTCTTCTGTTCCAGGCCATGTTCAGGGTATCTCTCTTGGCTGCCTCAGTGCAGTGAGCAGCACAGGTCATATATTCCTGTACATTTGTCAGTGCTTTGTGTGTAGCTGTTCTGACACTGACAGAGTGGAACAATGTGCAGACTAGGTGTGTTTTCCAGGTGTTGAGAGGAGGACTTCCAAATATATCACAAGAGAGACACAGCAATTTCAGTTCTAAGACATACAAGTGTGAAGATTGGGAGGACATGTTTATACTTTTCTTCTCAGAGCTAATAGTCTGTTAATTTTTAGCTAATTTCTATTGGTTGTTTTTTTTAGAACTGTGCATTTCTCTGTGATTTATTTCTGTTAACTTATTTTTTTTAATCTTCTTTATTTTGATGTGTGCCTGTTTGCCTATAAAGGGATATTACTCTATGAGCCCTTGTGATGACGGATATGTAAGTGTCTCTCTTTATTTCCTTTCACATTGCCTGCTCAGTCTGTCACAGTCTGTATTTCTCTTTATTTCACAACGTGCAGCAATTTTCTCTGCATTTTAACTTGTCATGACATTAACCGTGTGGTTTATGAAGAGTCCAAAAATATGCAGGGCTTGGAAATTCTGCATGGGGAATGGAATAGATGTTCTGGGTAACTTTATGGCTTCCTAATGCATATAACACAGCACGTCAACATAAGAGCAGCTTTATCCACACCTTTTACATGATACACAGCTTCTTATAGCATGCAGAAAGCAATTGTTTCTTCCATGGGATCATCTGTGTATAGTATCCATTCTCTCTGAAGTGTGCCAAAACCAGCTGACCCCACAACACCTTTGACAAAGCAAATAGATATTATTGCTCTAGATAATTCAGCAAGTTGAGTCACACTTTTCAGTGGGGTGTTGTATTCTACATATTTGGATTTTTTGCTCCTAAAGTCAAACTTCTTTTTGGTAGTAAAGATTATGAAATTCTTTCACACAGTTAAAATGATCGTCTTTCACTGAAATCACAAAATTATATTCTCTGTACTACTTGTGACTTCTGTAACCCAGATGGAAGTTTGTATTCTGGCAATACTACAAGTACACCATAAGTATCTAATTTTGCTCATGGTCAGTGCATTCTTTGTGAAGAAAGGAAATGAGTCTACTTCTAAGTAACTCAGTATGTAATCAATTCATAAAAGTGATTGACACCAATTCTGAAAGATGCTACTCAATTTAAAATAATATGTATTTATATTTTATCACTTTCTTCAGATAAAACAAGATTTTGCCTTTCAAGAAAAGCTGCCTAAATTTCAAACATATGTATCACCTGGAATTAAAGTAAACTCTTGTGGGCATTCAACCTTCCATTTAGAACAACATTTTATTTTGAGAAATAGTCATAGAAGTATTGAATGCAGTGGACTATTTCTTACATAGTTATTTTTATATTGATGTAGAGAGCATTACCCACATCCACCTGTGGTGAAAGATCACCTGTATCAATCAACCTGTTCCCATTGGTGACATGAATGTTCATAATGGACACTTTTTGCTTGATGTTAAGCATTTTGTTCCTTCATAAAATGCTCTGTTTTGAGATTGAGAAAGGTTGATGACAGATGAGCAATTATGAATCAAATGATTTTTGCTAAAGAAAAACTTTTCCTTATACAAATTAGTACAAAGCATTAGTTAAATGCAACTTTATACCATGTGGAATGTAATAGCTTACTGTGCAGAGTTGTTTATAAAATTTTTGTAAAGCTGTCTGACTCTGAGGTATTTCTTGAATACATGAGTAGCTTTCAGCTCCCCTCACTGTTTATGTATAGTATTTATACTTCTTTCTGATATTTGTGTTGTCATTGCATTATCAGACAGTATTACTGTGTGACTTTTTAATGTACACATCAGATGTCTTAGAGAACCTATTTTATATGGCAAGTGGGAAGTTTTCATAACTGCATATCTCTAGTATAAGTAGGAAAAAAATTAAAAACATTTCCAGATCTTCTTATGAAATAATACTTTGCATAGCCCCAGTAGACCTGCCAGGTTACACAAGCTCAGAGTCTAATCCCTCACAGGCTGTGTGGAGCAGTCTTCTTGTTATTAGTAACAAATGAACTCAGCATAGATTTGGGAATTCTAATGATTTGTAGAAATCTGCTCAAATTTTGGTTTTACTCTTCACATATTCATCACATATCTTTGATTATTAATTCTGAATCTGCACTGAATTTACACTGAATTGTTACAGCACATTTCCAGAGTGGAAGCTCAGGACAGAATCTGGCTTTCAGCTTTGCCTTCAGCATATTATGAATATATACATCAAACAGCAAAGGGGATATGGCTTGAATATAAGGCTGCAGTATTTGATAAAATCAGTTGTGGTTTTGGCTTGCACATGAAGTGCATCTGCTTTCTTTTATAAATACTGATTTATTTTTTTTCCCTTTGAACTTCTTTATTCCATGCTGTTCATATTCATGCCTGTCTTTGTTCAAAAATAAAGGGATGCCATCTGTGGCTGATGTGCATCGTGACAGAATTATTTGACTTAATGTGGCACCTGGTTTGGCTTTGGCAAGAACCAACACAAACATAAGTCATACCCATGATCCTACCAGAATGAGCTATGCTTGGGCTGTTTTTTTCTTGTGTTTCTTTTTCTTTCCTTAAGACACTGAGCTTCTGCATGTCTTTCAGTCATGACAAATGATCCTCTCTCAAGATAAGTTTTGCATGAAATGTATTTTTTTCAAGATGAAGTCTGTGAGTGCTGGGACATAGGAACATGTTTGCCACAGTTCTTCACACTCTGTCTTTCATTGGCAATCTAAGGTATACTGTTACTCAAAAGGTTAAAATTATAGTTAACCTGTTCCAGGAAAGACTGGGGTAAGAGCTTGGGAGAAAATGCTGAGGAAATAAGTCTTGTAATCTAAATAAAATGAGTAGAAGAGGGGCTACTAAATAATTTCTATTTATGGTGATTGTGCTGTAAGCATTCAATTGTTTAATAGCAAAATAAAAACTTTTAGTTCTTGCACTCTGCCATTCATTGGTGGATCTCAAACCCAGCTTGTTCAAGAGGTCGAGGCCTGTATCTGCTTTTCAGATGAGAAAAAATTGAGACCCAGAGAAGTGAAATGATGTGTTTGGATTCTGTCTGCAGTTGGTGGCTGAATCAGGACTAGAAGTGTATCTCCTGAGCCAATGCCTTACTCAGCATGCCACAGATACAGATTAGCTTACTTATTACTAATTGCAATAATGCAGATGAAAAGGAAGAAAGGAAACCTCTGCCTGCAACATGGTTGCATTCTTTCTGCTTATCAGTGGTGCTGACCATAGTCAGATTGAGAAATGATAGTGCAGTGAAAAACAAACTAGCCTTCCAAAACTTTCTCCACTCCTGTTCAGCCTTGATGATTGAACCTGATGTAATATGAACTTTATCCTTATTGCTTTCCCAGGAACACCAGAAGACTGAAAGAACTTCCTTCCTCCTGTGCAGGTTCTAGACTGATAAACTGGGTCTGATCAGCAAAGTGACCAAAAGTCTTTCCAGCTCAGTGGTTCTGCCCTCAGGGCCTGCCTCGCTCTCTGGTGCCTTTTTGGTGTAGGAGTATAGAAGGAAACCATACTAAATGCCTTGCTGTGCTCAGTCTGCTGTCTTAAAAAGTAATTTGGGAATTAATAGGACCTTGTCCCATTTGATCTGAATGTTTTTCCATTTGCAGTTTCTGTAGTTTGAAATTTTATAAAAGCTTGCAAAGTCCTGCACTTGCCAGAAAATTTTATTTGTGTAGAAGAGTGATATGTGTATCTTAACCAGCTATCCTCTTGTTAGATTTTGGTTGGAGCACATTTTTCTTTCTAAGACAGCAAAGAGGTGTGTAAAAAAGACTTTGTTGAGAAGCAGAGAATCTTTATATGCATCTATATAGCCCTAGTGCCCTGCTCTGTTTCTTTATGCACTGTGATTCTCTGTTTGACCTTCCATCTCCAAGGGCTCTGTATTTTTTTTTGCATTCAAGTGCTATAGTCATTTTCTTCCATTTCCTCTAATGGAGAAAGGAGAAAGGTGCTGACAGAAGCAACAAAAGCGATTTGTGATTTCATTGCACATGCAGCTACAAGGTTTTGGGTTTTGACTGGGAAAACAATTTTGTTTAAACAAAATTAACTCTTTATACTTATTGAAAATGCTAGGGAAAATGAACAGGAGGGCAAAACAGTCTAGGGGCAGATATGATACTTAGACTTTTCTATTGTGTAAGATAAACTATTATGTGAGAACTGCTGGTCCAGACAGGTTACTTTTGAGGCGTGTGACCTGTTAATTGTCTATTGTATACAAGTCATTTGTTGACATAATGTAAAATGCTTTCCAATGTGCATATAAGCTTATTTCACATCTAAGAGAGCAGTTCCTTGTATTACAAGGATACCCATGAGGTTGTTTTCAAGAGTATGTCAGTCGGCGTAATTCAAGATTCTCTATGACATTTCATGCTTTTTGTCTCCTAAATCCACAGTTTTAAATCTGACAATAGACATTGATTATATAGTTCCCATTGAAAGAGGCTCAGTTAGGAGAGAAGACCAGTTTTACAGGCATAAGTGGTAATGAGAGATTTTTAGCAGAGAGATCAACACAAAGAGATGACATTGAATATTCTGCAAATACAGCATGTAGTTGACATCAGAATGCATGACATGAAGCACTCTTATGCCAGAATTGCTGCTTCTGTGCTTACCTACAATTAAGTCTAGCAAAAAATATTTGCTGAGGCAGACAACTTTCACGTGGAACTTTTATATGATGTTGGTGTTCCTTGTTGCACGGTGGTGCCTGTACAGGCACTATGTCAACCTGCATCAGAGAAGAAATATCCAGGATTTAATTATAAAATCCTAGGCAGAACCACTAAGAAATGGCACACTATTTCATATTGGATTTATTCATACCAGAATATCCATAGTTCTGTCTTTACATATTAATAATTATATATAGGGGTATATTTTGGTAGCAGCAGGCACTTAATAACATTAGTGTTGGAGCAAAAAATTACAACAAATTTATATGCAGGAATGCATGCTGGGTCTCCAATGAAATATTATTGCAATTTTGAAGATATGAAAATTTATGAAGTCAGTGAATGTGTTTAGCAAGCTCTTCATCTTCCTCAGCGGGCTCAGACAGTAGTTTCTATTCATTTTTTATTATTATTTTTTTAAATGCTTCAAGCATAGGTGATTTGTGGAGTATGTGGGCAAGGATAATATAGCCAGGTCATAACAAAAGAGATTTTTATCTGTGAGACGCTTTAAGGGAAAAGAAAGATAAACACTAAAGTGCTCTTTCTTTAGCTGTGTTTCTGGTTTACAGCACAGGTTTTTATAAGAAAAGAACTGCAGAATCTTAATGAAATAATTCACTTTGGACCTCATTAATAACATTATGTGAAATTTGGATTTATATGCTGTAATTTCCTTTTTTCTTTATTTTTGTGATTCAGGCTTCCACACTGTTAAGAGCATCTTTAACCTCTATGTAAGTATTTGTTGCTGAGCTTCTTTTCTGTCTGTGCAGAAAGGAGGGATTTGCAAACTGAAGTATACACTGCCAGTTGTGTGCAAATGGGACTCATTCCTCCTCTGTGCTTCCTCTGACCTCAGTGAACATTGATGCAAATATTGTGTGATCTGTGTTCTTCTGCTGGGCAGCTTCAGTAATGTTCTAATTTCAGCACAATGTCGTTAATCCAGTAAATCTGCCATTCCACACCTGTGAGGTTGTTGCTGTATTTTTGGTGTTTCCACCTATTTCAGTCCTGTTGTTGTAATTGGTTTGATTCTCACAAATCCAGGAAAAGGGGGAATCACTAATATGGATTTTTGGGTGCCTTAACTTTAATTTTTTTCTGTCTGACTTAATAAATTTTGGCTTATAATACTGAATAGAGATGGTATATTCAAGGTGAAGTTTTATTAAATTTTTGAGACACTGTTTTTATCCTGTTGTTTACAGAATAATGGGGCAATTATACATAGGACATAAAATTCGTTTTGAAAAGTGGTAGGATGAGAAGATACTAAAACATTTTAGTGGATTATATTTAAAGATTAAAACACTGACTAGAAGCAGTTTTCTTAAAAGAAACTTCTATTGGAGTGTTAAATTTCAAAATAGCAAGACAGTATTGTTGCACAGAAAGTAGTCCTGTATTAAGTCTCATGTTAAGCCAGCATACTTCGGCCTGTAAAAACCCATTCAGCCCACACCACCTTTGCCTTGGAGAAAACATTTCTGTGTGCATGAGGGCTCGGAGGTGGAGATGGAGCTGCAGCTTTTTATTGCATCTATTTCTAACTGTGCCAAGAGCCACCAGCTGCTGCCCTCATGCCCTTGTGGTCCAGTAGGGGAGGGGAAAAAAGGATGTTACTGTACTGTTTTGTGCCACTAAAAATCTCAGATCATCAGCTGGCTGGTTGTCAGTTTACTGTCTGCAGGTTACGATGGTAAGCGAGCTCCATGCGTAAGTAAGAAATAACCCCAAATTTAACAAGCCTGTTGTTCTAACACTATAATGGTAACAAAAGTAATAAAAGTGTCAAAATGTGGAAGTTCTTTTCCTGAAGCAGACTTCCTGTTTTGGCTCTTCTCACCTCAGTAACATTAGCTGCACTGAACAAGGAGAGAGGGCTGTGATGAATGGCTTTCCCGTTTGCATTTAGGAAGGTACAGGATGTGCCACTGCTGCCCTCTTTGGATTATGAGAAGCTGAAGAAAGATTTGATGACAGGAAGTGATCGTCTCAAGGCCCTCTTACTGCAGGCTCTGCGCTGGGTAAGGACAGGACCTCTGGAGACATCCAGAACTAAGATCCATTTTGCAAACAAGATGGGTGTTCTGGTGATGAGTTCAACATGACAGGCAGCTTCCTGTTGGTGAAGCTTGCTAAGGCTGTTGAGATGATGAAGGCAGCCCAGGCAGAGGGTGTCTATTTGTAGTGCAGCAGTGCCCTTCTCATCTGAGGAGAGACAGATTTCTCACACGAGGAATTCCCAGATTTCTGGGAAATTCAGTGAAAACAATTTCTGATGTGCTTTCAAATAAATTGTTGTTTTAGGCAGTTCTTTTTTCCACATATCCTTTTGGTTTATATTTATGTAAATACTGCTGTATCCAATACATACCTAATTCCAATCACCAGTTTTCCTTTATAATCAAGGTGTTTTACAGGAACCTACCTTTTGGTTGACTTGGGTCATGTAATGGCATTTCAGAAAAATTACAGGTCACAACAGGAAGTTACATTTTCCTGCTGAAAAGGAAGCTGATGTGTTCAAAGTGACAGTCATGAAAGATGATAATAGTGGAATTCTGATCAAGTTTCAGTGTCCGTTTTCACATAAAAAGCAATCTGTTTGTTCTGATCAAAAGTACTTCTAGCCCAATGCTCCGTCTCAGATGTTTAAGAAAAGCACCACATCTGTTACTGTTAGAGGGGCTTTTTAACTTTATGGGAAGTAATTCTGTATCCTTCCTGTATGGACAATGATGACAGCTCCTAAGTAACAGTTTTGTAATGGATCACAGAGCTGAGGACAGGTCAGTTCATTTCATCTCTTTCCCTTAGGTCACTGAGGTTGAATTACTGCTCCCCTGAAAGAGGTTCTCAGCTACAGAGTAGCAGTACCTTTAAAATCTCCAGGGGTTATCAATACATAGTTTTGGCTTTTTGTGGGTTTTTTAACTTGCTTATTTATGTTGTTATTTATTTTAGCGCTTGACAACATCATATCCTGGAGAGCAGAGAGACACTATCATGCAAGCCTACATCAGTAATGACCTCCTAGATTGCCACAACAGCAACTGTCAGGTCAGCTGAAACTGAGTTGTCAGTTGTCCAACTTCTGTGTGATACTGCTCATTTGTGTCTATGACGTGCTGGTCATAAAATTTTATTGCTCTCTGGAAGAGGAGAAGAAAAAGAAAGTAGTAGTGCCAAAATCAGGTGATACATCTAGCGTCTGCATCCCAGTCTTTAAATGTTGATGGCAAAGCTTTGCATTACAAGAGCTCTTAGACACAGTTCTTGTAGACAAATGGAAGTTTATCACCTCTCTGTGCTTTACTTCTGTGAGTTGAACCGAAGCCCTTTAAGTCTTGCTTATCAGATCCTATGTCTCTTTTTGAGTGATTGTATATTGTTAAATAATACACTCAATTCATTTCACTGATCTAAGATAAGAACTATATTAGAGCTTCAGTCCCAATGCCACTATGGAATGTGTCATTGTGCACCTGCAGTGATCAACTGTGTTTCTGTTAATTTGAGGTGGATTGGCACCTTTCTTCAGAAAGGGGAATTGCTGGTGTGTTGATTTTGAAAAGTTGTTTCAGTCCCTAGTAACCCAGTACTTTTTCTAAGAAAAACACAACTTTTTTCATTGGTTGTGGTGACTTTTGTGCATAATTGAGTTTCCCAGGGGCTCAAGACAACAAGCCTACTTGGTTTATTGTGGCTTCATTGTCTTTGCAGCAGTCTCTTGTACCACTAGGAAATATAAAGGATTATTAAATCAACCATCAGTTTTTCTCCCTCTAAATTCCTGTAAGAGGGAAGTTATATGTAAAGCTTGAAATAAAACAGATTAGAAATCATTTCAATGTGGTGGTGTTGGTAAGTTACTGAGCTGCTTCCCACGCACTTCGTTGTCAAAGAAAAGCATTCCTATTCAGGTAATATTACTGCACTTAAGTTTCTCAACAAAACTAAGTTGTTTGGTTTTTGGGAGTTTTTTGTCACTGACTGAATATTAATTTTAGGTACCAACTTTAACTGGACAGTGTTGACTCAATATAATTTCCACTCTAGACCATAGAGTTTAATGGTGTTTTAACTGACTCAGATGAGAAGCTGTAATTTGCCTATTTGTTCATTTTCCATCTCTCCTTCAGCCCCCTGCCAATAAAAAAAGAAATTGTACATCATATTGACAAATCAATATGCATTGAAAGGGTTTGGGTTTTTTCTGTGTAAGTTTAATGAAGCTTTTAAAACATTGTAGAAGACTAACTTTTGTGTTTTCCTTCTTTGTGATTTATTAACATTTGCTTTGTTTTTCAGAGAAGTGTCCTCCAATTATTATATTCTAAGAGTGAAGTAGTCAGACAGTATATGGCAAGGCTCATCAATGCTTTTGCTTCACTGATAGAAGGTAAAAGATTCACTGCAGAAAATAAGGTAGCATTTTCATATAATGCTGTCTTATTGGTGCTTCACAGGTGCATGTCAGTGCATGTGGAAATTTAGATCCTTATTTGCACCCTTTTTCTAGGGATTCACTGTCTTTTGTTACATGCATTCGAAACAGCTTTTCAGCATCTGGAAAGTTTTCATTTTTGACACTGTATATTCAGTATTTCTGACTTGTTTTGATGATTTGTGATCCATGTGGGAACCTACTCAGATACTGAATAAGACTTTAATATAGTCTTCGGTTTCTCCATGAGGGTTAAAGAGAAAAATCCCTATTAATTAGGTTTCCTGTGGGCAGACCTGCTTTCAGGCTGTGCAATAGTAACTACTGTGGCTTCTGCATTTTCCTGGTCTTCACCTGAATGAATCTTCGTGCATCACTGCTAACAATCTAGATGCATATATATCCAGCATTGTATCTCTGCCTGTCCCAAATTAGCTCTTGGTTTGCTGCTATTTTTGGAGCCAAGTATTGCTAGGCACTGAAATCTCATTTGAAGTCAGTAGCATGAGGGCACCTGACTTTCCTAAGCTCCTTGGACATTTCTGTTCTTTTTCTTGATTGTACAAAACTGATAGATCAGAAAGCATATACTCAAAGTGGATTCTGTGTGGTACTGATTTGGCAAGTGTGGACCTCTAATACCCCAAGTGTCTGGATTGAATGCAGCTGGTCTGTTACACAACTTTGTGCGGGTTTGTTTGGATCTTGGCACCAGATTGTGGCTTGTCAAGAGGAAACTGAGGTCAATCCTGCTTACTTTTCCAAAGAGAGGGAGGCTTTCTGTCATAGCAGCTATCTCAGCATCTGTTCTTTCATCGCTTTTTGCACCAGGTCGTGCCTACCTTTCTCAGAACCCAACGTTGCTGCAAATGCTGGAGGACAGACTGAAAGCTGAAGACAAGGATTCCCTTACATGGGAGAATATTCTGGGGGCTCTGCAGAAATTCAGCCTCAGGTGATGAAAGCACAGCGTGTGGTGGTGACAGCAGGAGAGGAAATGCAGGCTAGTTAGGCTCTGTTCAGGGAGGAAAGAAGAGCACTTGATTTTCCCATAACAATCATCAGAACCCCTGATGGCTGATGAAAGCAATGTTACTTATTATGGAGGAGAACTCAGTTTTGCTGACTGAATTAACCTGACTTCCTACAAGCTGTCATGGCTCAAGTAAATGTACATCTCCTGCCACAGCCTTGTGTGCTTTGTATGTGTTCCTTAACCAAAGAAAGTGAAAATCTTAATGTAGAAAGCTCTGACGATCCTACAGGGAAAAAAAGAGTTGTGTTACATTCCAAAGCATAAGGTTTTCATTATCCTTTCTGCAAACATTTTTCAGGGATTTCATCTTTATCCTGTTGACCCCCTTTCCTGGAGCTGTCTATGCATGGGCTGTCTTGTTTCTTAGCATTAGCAGTCTGACTCAAGTGCCCACCACAAAAGAAATACGCAAAAGCAGTAAGGGGCATGCTCTGTTTATCAAATAAATATGATTTGAGGAACTCTGTTTTCACAGCAGTCAGGAAGAATACTGAAAATTTGGAAGTTTTTTGTTTTCTAAAAAGTAACAATCTTATAGAAGGTGCATTCCAGATACTTGACATAGGGGAAACTTTTTTATTATGTGGTCAGATGCTCCCTTGTTTTGCTTAGTCCATGCCATAGACCTGCTGCACTATCCAACACTAAAGAAACGTATGAGCTTTCAGGACCAAAGCCAGGAAAGCACCTGCTTTGATCTTCGCAATTCAAATATAATGCCTCTTGGAAATAATGTTATTAAAAATTCTATTCTTCAGTAAGACTTTTCTACCAGTATATACTTCTTTTTCTTGTGTTGTAAAGTGTAGAATTTTTATTGTAGATCATGGCCACCTGGCACTTTATTCAGCATAGTCTTTGAGGGCAACTACAAGTTGAGTTAAAAGAGCATGAGATTTAAGAATCTCTAGAGAAAAGTGCAAATAGATTCAAGCAAAAAACCTCATTTGTCAAATCAACAGTACAAAAGTGCTACAGTGCTATGGCTACCTATGACAGAAGGAGTAATTAATTTGTTTTATGGATCTGTTGTGTGTAGCTGGCTTTTTAAACCAATTTTAAAATACAATGGAAAATGCCTTTTTAGCTGGAGTAAGAAGCCTTAGAAAACAATGAAGAAATTTACCTCAGCAGTTCACAGGTTTTAAAAGAACAGAATAAAACAAAAGACAAACCCCCTCGATCTATCCAACAATGTTTTAGTTCTCTAATCATATGGGAATCTGCATCTTCAATTTCTTCAGGCTTTGTTAATTACTTAGTTTAGTGATTCTTCCAAAACAGGTAGTTTAAGGATTTTTTTTTTGGCAGGCTAGTGTATTTTTAATGTCCTTGTACTGGCTATAAATGTATATGAAAGCTGCCTATGTTGTGATCCGACATTTGTGATTTGTGATCTGATTTTGTTTTTTAATCCTAGGCGCACACTGCAGTCAGCAATGATCAAAGATGGGCTCATTTTCTGGCTGGTTGATGTTCTAATTGACCCAGATTGCCTGTCTGATTACAACCTGGAGTATTGTGCTGCCTTGCTCATGAATCTTTGTCTGCGAAGTGCAGGTGTCTTACATTTTGAATTACAACCTTATTCCAAGAAATAGATAGGGAAGATTGTGAACCTTTTTTTCCTGTTTTACCAGGATTCTTTCAAGTGACTACAATGAGCAGCAGGGACCACAACCAGAGATATTTGAGTGTTACAGCCAATGCTTTTGAGCACGTTTCTTTTCCCAAGAATTCCAATTATGGGAATTCTAAAGAATTAAGCAAAGAAATAAGCAATGACACCCAATAAGATTGTATTAATTTTTTTATATTAGTATGTGAAGGCTGCCATTGCTACAGCCCGCTTTTCAAAGGACACTTTGTGTCCACTTACAGACTCTGTGTAAGAGATTTCTTTGTAAACAGAAAGAACTGGGTTGAGGAGTAGAGGCAAGGAACTTAACCTTCACCTTGCCTTCACTTCTACAATGCAGAGATTCCCCCCAAGAAAATACAATCCTGTCTGTGTCCATGAAAGTTAAAAAGAGCTTAAATTAAATTTCCTTTTGAAAATGAAAGTTAGGTAAGGGTGAAAAATCGTCTGCTTCTTGTAAGCAAAAACATGCCCTTGTTAAATTTTTAAATGCCCTTTGTGTTGCATCCTGTCCAAGACTACAACTGCATAAATCCAGAGTAACTTCACTGATTTCAGCTCAGTTATGCTGAACAGCATTTGTCAGGAACAAGAAACAGTTTTGCTCTGTGCAAACTGTATTTAATACTGATTCTAAAAGGAAAGAAACTTGCTGTGGTGTGTTCTATTTTTCAAGCATATTTATGTGTTCTGCTTTTGCAGGGAAGAAAATATGTGCAAGTATCCCAAACCCCATGCTCAGAGTTCTTTCTAGTCTTCTTGACCATGAGAATCCTAAGGTATTTGTACTGCAAACTTTGGGTTAATGAAAAGATGGGGAAAAAAATTTTAAAAAGAAGAAAGGAAAAAAAGTTAAAAGTAAATTGGTTTTGCTTCTCTATTAGACCCTTGTTAATTAAGTTGCATGAATTTTTCCTAAAATTCACAAATGTGTAAATTTTATTTTGTTGAGCAGAGGTTTTTCTAGATGGAAGGATGTCTGGCTTTAACAAATGTTGACAGCTAAGAATGGCAGCTTTTGGATGCAGTTACCATGCAGTCCACATGCCTTGATTGCAGTTTCTGATGCTTAAATGACATGCACCAAATCCCCTCAAGCTTGACTCGATCATGAGATGAACCATGTGTGATGCAAACCCATTATGCAAAACATCAGGTGCAAGGGAACACATTTGCTGTATTTTTAAGGAATGCTATAAGAAAATAGTAGACTTGTGACATTCATGAAGCTGCTTTGGCTTTATCATCCTGCCTAAGGCTACAATGCTTGAAGCCTGTCTTGAGTTCATGCTGGCAGGGTCTTTTCCCTGTTCTTTGTCCTGTTTTTTGGTACTGCTATTAGTGTTTGTAAGAAACTAACCTTCTTTTTCTGCTTTTCTGGGGTTTTTTTTTTTTTTTT